>VCRD01006238.1:0-11119 GCA_006783055.1 Trinorchestia longiramus
AACATCACGCTCCAATTCCCCTCCCTACTGCTCCCTACAGCAACATCACGCTCCAAGTGCTGCAAAGTTGTGCCGTGGGGTGGTTGTTTGGAGAAGCGTGAGCAAATAATTATAAAACATGAATTATAATTCATGACTGAAGAACTACATCATGCATGAACTTTGAAGAGATATTTGTTTTATGCAGCCAAGCGTTCACAAATATAAATATGGGATGTTTCGCATTGAATTCAATTTCATAGGAGGACAAAACGTAATTTATGAGAAGCAAACATTTATTTCATTAATTTTAGCACCGTGTTGTTTTAAAGTGCAATAATTATCTTTTATTCTGTTCTACATGTTTCTAATAACACTTAAAAACGTTTGATCAATCAAAAAGTTAACCAATGTCTGTCGAGAACGTAAAAACAATAAGACTTTTTAATTTTTTTGGACGGATTTTATGTACTACTGTTTATTTCAATTATATAAAGTAGTATATGGTAATTTAGTATCTTACAATGATGGTGAATGAACAGGTACACGGCGCAGTCTATGAGACACCTGAAGAGGTTTTAAGCTATCTGCTTGTTGATGAGAACTTGCTGCCCATGCCGCATAGCAAACCAACGTATTCGTTGGACAGGATGTACATTTTGCTCAAGAATGACCTTAAAACGGAGAATATGTTCAGTAAAGTTGTCAGTTGATTACTGCATGACGAAGCAGCTGCTGGAGTGTGTGTCTGTCCTGTATTGGGGTTGTGAGCAGCTGATTCTAGTCCTCCACAGATCTTACATTGTTAAAAGGATGGCGATGTTTACTGCGAATTCGAAACTCAAAATAAATAACATTTAAATGACATTAAAAAAGTTACATTTTTTTTTCTTTGAAAAAATGAATTTAAAGATGTAGCTATGACCACAGAGATAACATGCAGAGGCTTGTATTTTTGTAGAGACTTCGTTTGCAAAATTCTAGAATCTTGAAAAAGCGTCACGACCGTAGAAAAGTCAAAACACACGTTGAAGTTTGTTTTATTTTGAAATTAAATTTGAAATTGAAGTTTCGCTGAATTTGTCATCATTGAATTAAAACGTAAAGATGCATAGTACTGCAACCGTCCGATACCAGCTAAACAAATGATGTACGGTGAGATTTTTTATAAAATGTGCTAGACGTACGTGGCTCAACTAGGCGCTGGTACAGAGCTATGAGTGTTTGTTGTCATTAAAAGAGAACAAATTTCAATCTTCGCATGAAAGACAAGAAAAACTCACGGCGCTCGGAGCCGTGAGAAGTTTTTGGTGGCAGTTATTTTTCTTTGGATTCTCCAGTCTGCAACTTCTTTCATTACGGAGCTGCACTCTGGCAAGTCTGGTGAGCTGCTCGACATAGGCGTATGACAAAGGCTCGACATAGGGTCCCGACAAAGGCTCGACATAGGCTCCCGACAAAGGCTCGACATAGGCTCCCGACAAAGGCTCGACATAGGCTCCCGACAAAGGCTCGACCTAGGCTCACGACAAAGGCATAACACAGGCGTGCGACAAAGGCTCAATATAAGCTCACGACAAAGGCTCGACATAGGCGTACGACGAGGATTCAACGTATTTAGGTATGGGCACGGGAAACTTTCATAGGCTGCGGAGGCGTTTGCCTAAAATTAAATTTGTTTGAGTTTTTAGCATAGTAGTTGAAGGAGAAGATCATATCAGGTTTCTGTTCTGATGATATTTTGTATACCAATTACATAAGTTCATTGACTCTGTGTAATGTAGCATTTCCCATAGGAGAAATGTGTTAGTTATTTTATTTTGTCACCCTCATCGATTAATACAAAATGCACAGCGATTCTGTTGTGTATGTTTGATGGAACTTTGCGGCTCCTGTGAATGTGATTTTGTATGTGTATCATGTCCACGGAATTGTATTCATGCTATTATTCCCTCCGCACCCTATTCATGGTATCATTCATACTGCAATATGTTATTGTGTTATTCTCCCTGCAATATATTATTGTATCATTTCCACCATTATACATATGTATATTATTAGCATCGTTGCCACTGTACCATATTTTTGTATCATTCCCACTGTACTATATTAATGGTATCATTTCCACTGTACTATAATCTTGGAATTATTCACAATATACACTATTCAGATTACGATATTAGTTTTTAATATTCTCTTTGAAATAAAAAATTCATTATGTCAAAAACATTAGTCATCAGTAGTCACTCAACATCTCCACTTTATTTGAATTTATCGAAACTACAAACCATTTTAGGCATTGCTATCAATTACTAAAAGATTCTGCTCGTAAACTGAAGATGAAAATTTCAACAAACGCAGATTTGTTGAGTACTGCTTGAGTTCTGTGCAATATTTTACTTTGCTTCCGAAGAGGTAGGTGGATCCACATAGGTAGGTGCAAGATGATTCATTCTATAGAGTTGTTCAAAGTCAAACTCATTTGCTTGAAGGAGGACAGCCTGTCTAAAGTCTGCAGCTCAATTGCAGCCGTTCAAGTTTGGAAGAGCCATCGCTCCAGCCATTCCGGATAATGGTAAAGGCTATGGAACGGCGGAGGTAACGCCAGATTTAGATGACGGGAATGGGTGCAGTAAGAACGCTGGAGAGTCATTTACGGATGCCGCTTTTTCCAAAACAGGAGATGGATGACATTTTTCAGAACAGGAAATGGATGGTCTTTTCCCAATCGCGCTGCTGTCACCGGACGGATCCTGATCGTATGGCTCTGTTTCTCAAATGACCTCAGCAAATGAGGGACGTCCGAGTCTGAGACGACAGAACAAAGTTGATGAACTAACTCTTGTTCTCAGTCTATAAGAACTCTTAAATGGGATCTATGCTAGTAAATTCTTGTAGATTTACACTAATGTACTCGTAGATATGATACCACTAGTATGCTCACACGTCAAAATTCACGTGTTTTTTATTGCTATTTTCGTTTGATTAGCCAGTGGACGGGGGCTTTGCGAAGAAGTTTCCACATTGAAGGATGTGATTTTGATATCCACAATACAATGCTTACGATACATGTATACTCTACAGAGTTTTCTTCTATCTAAATTCTTAAGAGCGTCACAGAGAGACGGACCAAGTAAACAAACAACTGTGTATTATTATATAGTGGAATTCCATTCAGTGGACTGAGGTGAAAGTAAACTGAAAATAAGCATCAATTCAGATGCTGAGCAATATTGTGTGCAGAATCATTCTCAGAAAGAATTTTACCTTTTTTTCGTTTTGTTGTAAAGCAAGCAATGATAAATTAGTGAAAAAAATATCCCATTGCATTTTGGTCTTTTGCGACACTCAAAACTCCTTACTCAAAACGAAATTTTGTATAATTGGTCTCAAACGTGATATTAGTAAAAAAAAATATCGCTCATTGCTTTCTCTGATATAAAATTTTGGTGCAAGTTTCTTTTCGTTGCTAAATTTTGAGATGTAAACTACATTGAGGGTCATCTATACTATAATAAGAGCCGCATCCGTCCGTCTGTCACACTCTTCTAATCAATAGTTTTGATAGCAACAAGAATAAAGCTTAAGAAATACAAGAAATCATTCTATTGCATTATTTTTCTGGAGTAATTCAATTCCCTTTCACTTGCATTATGGTATCCAGAATACACAATCGGTTTATTTTTACAAATAGAAGTTTTCTTTGGACCTTTTTCTGTTGTAATTCATCATGATGCTTTGATATTTTTAATTAATAATGTGAAAAGAAATGTTTTAAATTAGTTTGACCAGTAACCTGGCTACCACTTAGAATAAGGCCAACGATTTTGGAAATTGAGTTATTGTTTTTTAAATTGTGATTTTCTTGAAAATAGTTTTAAAAAGGTACCTTACTTATGGGCCACCCTGTATAATAGACGCTCTTACGGATTTAGATAAGAGGAAATTTCGTAGGGTATTCATGTATTGTAAGCATTGTATTGTGGATACCAAAGGCACATCCATCAATGGGGAAAATCTTTCGCAAAGTCCGCGTTCACTGGCAAATTAAGATGAAAAATTTAGTAAAAACCGTGATTTTTCAAGTGTGGATCTAGTAATGGATAAAAGGCTTCAAACAAAAGATATTTGTGAATCAATTCCCATTTAAGACGGTTATTCTTAGCATGTTCATACAGAGTGTTCCAGTTTTACGCAGCCCAAAAAAAAACAGATACAACTCTAAAAATTTTGACTGTTGGAAAAAGACGAATGTACCTTTGTACACAAAATGAAAATTGTTTATTTAGATTACAATGTCTATTTTTAATGACTATTTGTTCCAGATGATGAACCTTAACTCATGAACATTCATGTGCTCATATGACCAGGCTAAGCATCAACAGCTGCGTAGATTTTAAGCATTGTATTGTAGATACTACAATATAAACTCAAAACTCAAATTTAGATTTACATTTTTTTTTCGAGTCCCGTAACGCGTAGTCACCTTGTCAGTAAATTGGTAGCATGGATACACAGCCCTAGTGAATGTATGACCACTTTTTTCTTCAGCTCCGTAAAGTGAGACAGAGATTTTTATGAAATGAATAGAACAAACATTTGTAAGTTGAAGATTAAACTAAAATAAATCAAGTTACGCATGAAACGGTTCGCTCCAGCATTTGTTGACTCGAGAATCTCAGAATCAATAAAGGCGGCGTTTTACACGACTAGAGTCAAAGTCATTCCGCCGTCCGAAAATTTCAGTGCGCAAAACGACAAAAAAAGCCATTGCTGCACAGAAATTCGTTTATTCAAAATGTCATCAGTAAGACATGAATTTGATGAGAATTTTCTTCACTCAATACAGTTGTTTAAAATTGAATTACTGTTGATTGTTTGAAATTTCAAACAACTAATTCAAGGCAGACGAGCAGTCTCGTGGTCGCGAATATATTTTTTGAATTGCATGAGTTTTATTGACCCATAAAATCTGATAAACTCAAGCTACAAGCTCCTATTGAACATATCATTATTTTTTATACAAAGAAGGTCTGAAGAAATTATTAAATGATCTTCACACATGTACTATAATTTGACAGTTTGGATGTATAGTTGGGGACAAAGTGCAAAACTGAACACTTATCTAAACCTGACCACATTGTGTTAGTTCAACCAGAAAGATGCAGTGATGCAAGCTTTGTAGAGCGAGCATTTCTTTTTAATAAAAATTTAACTCACAAACAACGCCCCTTTCAAAAAAAATTGTGAAAATATTCCATCATATAGAAGCATTTACAAGAAATCCTTTTCACGATAGCAGAAATTCTGAAATAGCTTCAGGACGCTGGTGAATCTAACACAAGCTGACATGAGCTAGTGTGGTCACACCCAGACCCCACTGAGCTGGTCTGGTCACACTCAGACCCCACTGAGCTGGTCTGGTCACACTCAGACCCCACTGAGCTGGTCTAGTCACACTCAGACACCACTGAGCTGGTCTGGTCACACTCAGACCCCACTGAGCTGGTCTAGTCACACTCAGACACCACTGAGCTGGTCTGGTCACACTCAGACCCCACGGAGCTGGTCTGGTCACACTCAGACCCCACGGAGCTGGTCAGGTCACACTCAGACCCCATTGTCTTATACTATTCTTTCTACCCTGCTGAACTTAAATTTCAAGGTTATATGGAGTTTTCAAAGTTAAGGTACAATGTGATTGGTTCTGCTCAAAATGACAAAGATCCATCGACCAACTTCGTTAAAACTAATTGGCCTTTGAAGTTTCATTTTTTTTTATTAAACTAATTACGTCAACTTTAGCTTGAGGCTATAGCCTAGTCTAGCACACCACAGTTTTCACCGTGTATAGGAAATCGATGGGACATTTTATTAAATAGAATTTAATTAGAAAATTGGAGACGAGCACGCGGTTTTTATCTGGTGACATCCGCGAATTTTACTAGCGCAGTAAATAAGTCAGGTGCCTGGCAGTGCAGCGGCGCGGTAATGTGACTACGGTGCACGGAATTTAATCACAGGCATCACGCCATCTTATTACGGCGGCTTGAAAATGTTTTCGTAATGGCGCTCTCAAATTCCCGTATCGTGGGGCGAAATTTTTTCTGAGGTTGTGGTGGTGCATGACAACAAAATGATCAAGTCACCAAACACAAACACGTCAGCCCAGGACGATGTATTGATCAGCTGTAGAGTACAAGTTTATTCAGATAAATTCACTTCAGTACCTAGAATAGAAGCTCATATAGGTAAAGGCGCTTCAGTACTAAAGATAAAAGCTCATTTAGGCTTGTATCCCAGAATAATTTATAAAGAACAATTTCGCAGCCTTCAATATTTTTCCTACCTTTCCATATTACACTGCAGCTCGTATTCTACATCGCTGCAGCTCCATCATACACCTCCAAGTCCACAGATATGTGCAACACGCAACCAACACTCACCTGCCAGCTCGATTACACACCTCCAAGTCCACAGATGTGTGTAACACACAACCAACACTCACCTGCCACCTCCATTACACACCTTCAAGTCCACAGATGTGTGTAACACACAACCAACACTCACCTGCCTAAGTGCATGTCTTGTACCCATGGCGACACTGCTTCTCTATTTAAACGTCACCTACATAGTTCCATTCTTATTCACACTTTTCTAACACCTCTTTTAACTTACGCAAATGAACTCCAATTGCAACAGTAATTCATTCTAATATGCTCAGTGAATAACCTTAGGAATAAATTTATTTCTCGCACTGGGTGTCGCGAACACAAAGAGATAGGATCGGACGACTGCGACCGTATACAAGACGACGACTAAAAAAAGATTAACTCTCTAGGTTGTAGGGTTTTGCTGCTATCAACGTGATAGCTTGGCTGGAATTACGAGCGACTTGGGGGTCATAACTTACGCTGAATATGGAGCCAGCAGAGCTAGGATATTCTGCGATGACAAACATCGTGTTTGGATAAAAAACTGATGGCGCACACACATCCTTGGAGTTACGAGCAGCAAACTGAATCAACGGAATCTATTCCACCTTTGGGACGGAACTAGTCTTAAAGATTGCCTCTAATGCTGTTTCCTAAGACAGTGATGCTTCCTATATGCACTAATATTTTTCACTAATTTTGGTCACGTTCTGTATCACTTATTGAATTGTTTCTTGCATGCTCGGGACAGCACAAAATTGCCTCCACTCCTGCCTAGTAATATTGCCTCACATCTACCACGCATGACCACGACGATGTGACATTACCTACGTCGCAGTCACATCAAGTCGATGATGTGACCCATGTTCGCAACTCCCCCTCCCATTTCTCCATATTGTGTGTCAAATTATTTCATTCGTTAGCTCCACCGTAGGTAATTCATTCCTGAAAAAAAATTCTGCGGGAACTTTTCACTATTACTTGTAATTGCACTACAGCACGTCAGCTCGTCTTTATGTCATTGTGAACCAAATGAGAACAAAAAATTGTTCTCTTGGTGTGCACCATCTAATGATGCGAGCTACAAGGAAAGTTCAGGAGTCTTCAACCATAGCGTGTCCTCACTGCACGTAAATAATACTAGCTTTATTTTTGCAGTCAACAGAGCTCTTCTTAATGACCGCCTCATCATGAAACTTATTCCGAGCTGTACGGCTGGTCAGTGTATGCAGGCTCGGCAGAAATGGCTCAGGGCTTCACGAGGCTGTTCATGGATTAGGTGTTGTTCAAGGATGAGATGTATGGAAAAATACCTCTATATCATCTGAGTAGTTGGCACCGTATTAATATGATGATGGTATAATAAAACACCAAGATGGAGGTGATTCATCATGCGTACTCAACACAAAAAACAAATATCTTAGCAAAGTTTGTTCCTGTCAAAATTCGTATGGTGTAATTTTTGCATGCAAGTCAAAATTGTGCTCGAATAGTTTACTCCTAATTTTCTGATTCATCGAATCATAAAAAATGAATCATTGTGATACATAGACCTAAAATAAAACAGTTAGCTCTAATTATAAAACACCCTTCCCCTCACGGTATATTAAACACAAACTACTCTTTATTACATTTTCAAAAAAGATTTTTCCTCCATAGTTTTGTTGTTTATTCTGCGGGAAAGAAACGTGTTTGTTGCAGGTAAACATTCGCAAGCCACGGAACACGACTGCCCTAACGAGCTCAGCTATTTACAATTTCACGGCGAGCGAAACAGCAGATGACTGCAAGTCGTTAATTCGTGACTAGCAACGTGAAACACAAAAAATTGGCAGAACGTGGCGTATTTCCAGCACCATACTGGACGTGGCGTATTTCCAGCACCATGCTGGACGTGGCGTATTTCCAGCACCATGCTGGACGTGGCGTATTTCCAGCACCATGCTGGACGTGGTGTATTTCCAGCACCTACATAGTTCCTACAGCACCATGCTGGACGTGGTGTATCTCCAGCATCATCTAAGTAGAGTCAAGCACAAAAACAAATACCACGCTGCTCAGAGGTACAATTGAATATCAAGAAAATAACTGGATGCAGTATTCAAATGCCGTGACTTAGCTAGTAAAATATTGTTGAGATTTTCTTAACGAATGGAAAATAATTTTTTCTATTCATTAGTCCTTTCCCCGAGCAAAGTGTACTCTCAGATAACAATTGGCTGGGAGGCCTAGAGGCACCTGCTACTGGTGTCAAACTCAGGCCAAGCAAACAATAAGCAAACAACAAGCAAACAACAAGCAAACAACAAGCAAACAACAAGCAAACAACAAGCAAACAACAAGCAAACAACCAGCAAACATCAAGCAAACAACAATCATACGACAAGCAAACATCAAGCAAACAACAAGAATACAACAGGCATACAACAAACAAACCACAAGCAAACAACATGTATACAACAAGGAAACATCATGTAAACAACAATCATACAACAAGCAAACATCAAGCAAACAATAAGCAAACAACAAGCATACAACAAGCAAACATCAATCAAACAACAAATAAATAACAAGCAAACAACAAGCAAACAACACGTCAATCGTAAGACTCTAATTATTCATCGTAATGCAATCAGAGTAGAACTACAGTGTTCAATAATTATCTTTCCACCTTTTTTGTCCACATTTATTAATTAAATCAAATTGTACAAATCGAAATAAAATAAACATGTTATTGAACCATTAATGTTTCCGAATATTTATACTTTATTCAATATACTTTCCATCAGCGTCGATAACCTGCTGCAAACGTTTGGAGAATGCTTGACATGAGTCACGAATGATTGTTTGAGGGATTTTTGCCCATTCCTCCTCATCTCCTCAGCTTCTCCCTGCTGGATTTTACCAATTTTGATGTTCGAGGGCGACCTTGCCCTGGCCTATTAGCTACCTTCCCAGTCTCTTTGAATCGCTTAAGTGTTCTCCAAACCAGCATTCTGTTCACATTTAGTGATTTGACAATGGCCCTTGGGGACTTTCCTGACTTATAGAACTCTACAATTGCTATTCTACTATTATTTAGATCTTTAGCCATTATCTGGTAAAAAGCATCTGGTAAAAGTGTAGATTATATTTAAACATAAATATAATAGTTGTAACGATAAATATTAAACACCCTGTATACCGAGTAAATTACTGAATATTTATTGATCATAACGCCATCAAGCTAGAATTATTGTTTGTATATTTTTTGGCACTCCAATAGAAAAAGAAAACTCGAACGTGTATAGTAAACACTTTCCCAATGGAGACTGCACTATTTTCCCTGCAGAAGCACTGTTTTCCCCTGCAGAGTACACTGTTTTCTCCTGCAGAGAGCACTGTTTTCCCCTGCAGAGAGCACTGTTTCTCCCTGCAGAGTGCACTGTTTTCCCCTGCAGAGAGCACTGTTTCTCTTTGCAGCTCGTCAGAATTTCCGACTTTCCATTATTTGCCCCTAGAATTCGAAGGCCGCTAAAATTTCCAGAATAACTTGAACTGAGGATTTGCGATCAGAAATTTTCCCATTTTCCACCACAAAAACATGGAAGCGTTCCTCAGAGATATGCAAATGCGCAAGTGCTGAGTTTGGACCTCAAACTTCCTACCAGTTCGCGCTGAAATTTTTTCAATGTTATGAAAAAGGCACGAGCATTTTGCGGTCACGTGCTCGCCCGATGATGTTAGCCTCACACCACTTCTGATTGTTAGTTCACCCTGCACTTCTGCCTCTAATAGGAACGAATAGAATAAATAAATTTCGCCCTAATAAGAGTTAAAAGTCATCGCTGACTTATTAGACGTGTACCTGCGTAATTCTGGAGTGCCGGTGTCACGCTGCTATTACTATTTTTCAAGTTCAGTCTTTAGAATTAAAAAGACATCAGTGAAATTATTTTATTTCACTAGCACACAGTTCGCCAAACAGTGACAGCTTATTCACATGTTTTTTAATTCAATGGCCCAAAACTCAGAAATATTTTCTGATGAAAGTTGTGCTTGTGTCAATTAATTTTTGACTTCTCAGCTATCAGTGTGAGGCTCAGCTATCAGTGTGAGGCTCAGCTATCAGTGTGAGGCTCAGCTATCAGTGTGAGGCTCAGCTGTCAGTGTGAGGCTCAGCTATCAGTGTGAGGCTCAGTTTTCAGTGTGAGGGTTTAGAGACTTTGTGATGCATATTCAAATGCCTCAATTTAAATAGTTTGTATTTAAATCTTTTAATTCAAATCGGCTCTCGTCAGAAATTTTATATATAACAAAGTGAAAGAGTATTTACAATTAGTGTTAGGTATTAGCTATATAATTGATCGTAAACGAGCAGTAATTTATTTTCACTAAATAATAGAAAATAGCAATAAAAATTAAAATTTATAGTTAAACAGTTTGATTACGATTATAAATCAAAAGGTTTCATGAACTTAAAAATGATGAATCAAAAATTACGTGTCTGGAGAAAAAATCAGGCATTTACAGGCTGAACAAATTGGAGCGCTTGGTGATTGCATGATCAAAGTTCAGCCACAGTGTTCATAAATGATGACAATGAACAGAATGAACAGTTCAGTTGGGTATCCAATACATCTCTAGTTGTAAGACTTATTTCTGAACAAGTCAAGTGTCTGCAAGTCTGAACAAGCCAAGTGTCTGCACGTCTAAACAAGTCAAGT
>VCRD01006238.1:12218-28494 GCA_006783055.1 Trinorchestia longiramus
GTGCTGCTGTGCAGTGGTGCTGTGCAGTAGTGCTGTGCAGTGGTGCTGTGCACTGGTGCTGTGCAGAGGTGCTGTGCAGTCGTGCTGCGTTGTGTTGCTGTGTAGTGGTGCTGTGCTGTACAGTGGGGCTGTGGAATTACTCTTACACTGTACAATTTATTGTCACCACACAATTGATTGTGCTAAATGATGAGCCTGTTTCTATTTTAATGAATTTCTTATAAGTAATAATTACTATTTACTTGTTCATTTACTCGTCATGAATGTATCACTTTTCTGATTAATTTCTACTTCATTTCAATTGTTATTGTCATGCGGAAATTCATCCTAAATTTTATTAGACTACGTTCAATTTTGAGCAATTCTGACTTCAGCGTTTGAGCGTTGATATTGGGAGCAAACATGTCATAGAGCGTGATAATTATTTTATTATCGATATTAACAAAAAATTAATATTATCAGTGTTTTTAGTGGCATAAAGCAGGGTTTGCGGCATGAGGCAGGGTTTGTGGCATGAGACAGGGTTTGTGGCATGAACCAGGGTTTGCGGCATGAGGCAGGGTTTGTGGCATGAGACAGGGGTTGTGGCATGAGACAGGGTTTGTAGCATGAGGCAGGGTTTGTGGCATGAGACAGGGTTTGTGGCATGAGACAGGGTTTGTGGCATGAACCAGGGTTTGCGGCATGAGGCAGGGTTTGTGGCATGAGACAGGGGTTGTGGCATGAGGCAGGGCTTGAATAATTTAGTTTTTTATTATTTTTCAAAGAGGAGATTTTCCCAACAAAAAATCAAGAAGAGAATCCATGAATTGATTTGCATGCATTCATTGCATCCTCGTGCTGGTGATCAAAGAAAAGCTCACCTTGTTCTGCATGATTTAACTCACCTGTCCGTTATTTCCTTTTTTGCCAATCCCTTAACTCAAGTTACCTGTTTTAGTGTGATTGTGTGTCATGGACTTCATTTGCTTATTACACCATCATTTTCATGATGAAAAAATTTTCATGATGACAAATTTCAATAATAAATTTGAACGTCCAGTGCTTATGAAATTAGTTGCTTTACGTTAAATTTCATGTTCATGACACGATCATCACAAACTGTTACACTACAATACATGTATAATGAAATCATTCACGTTCTCATGAAAATGTGATTACACCCGAGGATTTTTATATTTTTTCAGATATAACTGTATTCCTTTGAATCTTTTATTTTAATCAGTAATTCAGCCTACAGCACACTGAATTTTACATGGAAAAGGAAAACTGCTGGTGGTTAAATCAGAAATATAAAATTATAGTCAAGGAGAAGGAGAAATTACTCAGATTTTTGGCTCTCGGGTCAAAAATCTCTTCCGGAGAATAAGGCTTGCAATCTCCCACGGACAATAAGGCTTGCAAATTAATAATCAGCGCTATCTGTACTATAGGCAAGCTGCTGCAGCAGCAAGGCATCATGCATATGCTGCACACAACAGAAGCCGGCCATAAAATTTTATTATTCCTCAGCTGAGATCCCTGGAGCCTTGGTACTCTTTTATGACATCGTAAGAGCGTCCGAAAACTGCACGACTGCGCAGCTGTGTTTGCGTCTCATTGCTGATCAGGAGACAACGTGTTTTTGAACTCCTCCTTTCTTTATTTCCCTTTGTTTGTTCATGGCGTATTCGTTGAAAAAAAATAGTGTTGTTCATTGTGTTGCTAACCTTGCCTAATCTTGACAATACACAGTTTGCTTAGTACAACAAAACCACAATTAGTGCCTGCTCACTATTCTCAAAATCCCCCAATTCGTTTAGCATTTACTCAGTGTGTACACGATAAGTATGTATACACTAAAATCTATCACTATACGCCCTAATGATATATTTTCGTCATTTTCTATGATACTTCCAAATCCCAAGAAAACTTAAAAAACTACACTTCAGATTACGACAAATATATATTTTGTATGAACTTGCAAAATTTTTCTTTACAAAAATTTGCAACTTCAATTTGAAAAATTATTATTTGAGATTTTCTGCAAACATTAATTACTTGTTGAGGGCTTGTTTAATCCTACACAACTAATTTCTAATGAACAAGTATAAAATTGGTGGCAATTATTTTTAAGATTTTCAAAACTCAAGACCATAACTTCATGAGATTTTGTGAAATTTTCATTCAATGCTTCCACGTTCTTTGCAAGCACAGAACTATTCCTCCGTTTGTTCAGAATATCACGTTAGATTTTTCAGGAATGTTTTGCATATTTATTCATAAAAATTCGCAACACATATGAATGAATTTTCCCCTCAAATACTTGAGATAACATTTTCTCAATTCATTTAGCATACATTTATTTAATTTAGGATTAAGTCTCAGAGCTACTTGTTCTCCAAGACTTTCTAAAATTCCACAGTCATTGAACATACGCAAATAGAAATAAAATAATAATAAAAATCCTGATGTTCATTCTTTGCATTTTTGGGCCGATGTGGAAGTTTAGTTCTCATTTTCAAATAAAGGCATCGGTATGTGCGATATACAGGATATTTTCAAAATAACTAGGTTGACGAGCAGATAATTTGCTTAAAAGGTTTGTTGATGCACACAGTGTTTGATTAATTTGATTAAGAAATACTCGTAAATTGATGTAATTAACATCACTCAATCTCTCACTGAATTGAATGCATTCCTGAACGCAATAATTTCTGAACGCAGTCTTTACATAGAACTTCCGTAGAAATTTTATACAACACATTAATCCAAAACCAACAGTCCCTGTTAAGTCACCCACATCAATGTACTCACTAAAATATCAAACTAAATAAAAAACGTGAATGTAACAAGAATCTTTGGCGTACAATTATAATTACAGTACAAACTGATTCATTTTGAACTGTGCAACCCATCTTTTGAAATACTTATTTGACTTTGATGTATCCGTGGCAGTCTTTCCAGACGACTCTGGGATGTACACACGACACTCAGCAGTGCTGCTCTACAAGGTCTTAAACAGAAGGAAGGACTCAACAATCATCACCTGCTCCTACAAAGGAAGAGTTACGCAAATTACCGACCTTCTGTTGCCACGCCACGACCAATAAGTGACTTTAATGTAGGGCTAAAGCGAGGCGCTATTGTTGTGTGTGTCGGGTGAACTGAGGCTTGATGCTTGTTAAAAACTGTCAAGGCTGGTGCTTGATGAGAGCTGTCAGGGCTGATGTTATGATGCCTTGATGAAGGCTGTCAGGGCTGACATTATGATGCTATGATGAAAGCTGTCAGGGCTGACATTATGATGCTATGATGAAGGCTGTCAGGGCTGACATAAAGACGCTTTGATGAAAGCTGTCAGGGCTGACATTATGATGCTATGATGAAAACTGTCTGGACTGATAATATGAAGCGTTGATGAAAGCTGTCAGGATGGATATTATGATGCCTTGATGAGAGTTTCCAGGGCTGACATGATGCCTTGATAAAAGCTGTCAAGGCTGACATTATGACGCCTTGATGAATGCTCTCAGCTGACGTCAGGGTCATCAGCACCAGCAAAGTTCCAGTTTCAACAAATACCAAATTCAATTCATCAATGTCGAACATGCTCCTTGCATTGATTTAATTTTGGTGCATTTCCATAAAATTTCGATGCAAGCACCATAATGAAGAGGCCCTTTTGCTGGAAGTTGCCACTGTTGAATCATCTCACAGCGCAAGAAGCTCATGGAAACAAGCTTTAAAATCTTCAGACTCTGAAAACATCAGCATTGCCCCTTGTTTTATAAGAAAATACAGTCGTTAGAGCTTGATTTTAAGGAAAAAATAATTTATATTTCACGCGAATGACTTGGTCTTAGTGCCATCTCCTTGAAAAAAGATTTATAAGTAATTAAATCTGCGACCATCCGCGAGTGCTACACAAAGATCATTTTTCAAACCAAACCATTCATTGAAATACGGGAAGCTTTTATAATAAATTTCTTTTGTAAATTTGGCTCCTAAATATATTATTGAACATAACATCATCACGAGGATATAACATTATTTCAGTACATTTTTTTCACGAATTACCTGTTAATGTTCATTGTTTCAGAGACAAATGTTAATTAAAGAAATACTACAAATATTTTTTTCAACTATCTAACCAATTTTCAGTAGGATACACCTCTGTACTTCTAGAGTAAAGAAAATACACGTGCTAGAGAATATTCTTCTGGTGCTAAACTGAGTTGGTATTTATGTTGATTTATTATTCTCATGACCACTTGTTCGCTTGCAGTATTGCTCAGTAAATTCCTCTAATCGCAACTGCTTCAGCCTAACAGCAGCGTGTAATCTTTATATATAATCTGCGAGTACAAAATAAAAGAACAAGATCCAAATAGTTTCTTTCCAGGAAATGCCACACAAAAACACTTGTACTCAGCGCCGACATGAGCTCTGTTTAGACCCGGTGCGTTTCAAGAATTACACTCATTACTTCTGAGTGGCACCTCAAAGAACCTTTACAATGAAGCAAATTTTTGTAGCAGGCGCAAGCATTGAACGTCTTTAGACTCCCCTTTGAAAAATTCAGTAGTGGGTTAACTCTATTGATTTCATATTCATTCTTTGACAGTCGAAAAATGTCATCACAACCAACAACGATAATTCGCTTTTTATATTAGTCAATTAAATTTAGACCTTGCCTCTTTTGCCATTTCTTTTTGCTATTATGTTAAGAATATTATTAATACGACGACGATATTATTATTGGCAATGTTGCCTGAACGCTTTTGAATCGCACTAAAATTCATTTTCAGAAGCCTTGCGTATCTCTCACAACGAGTGATTATCACGGCGCAACTGTTTGGTTACAACTGAAAATTCATGTCTCTGTGATTAATGGATATTCCTACGACAGCGTCATTCCTGTCGCCGGTAATTGGCTTCTGACATCGAGACGTAATTTGCCCCCTGGTTAGGAAACACTGCTCAGCACCAAAGCAAAAGCTGATCTTGTAATTAGTTTGGTTGGCTGAGAAGACTGCCATGTCTTCGGTGGCTGCCGCTCTGTAATTTATGTTTGCAAACTTCTCCTCTCTGATGGAACCCATGTAATCTGGCCGCTATACGTAGAAATTTGCAGACGCCAACTTTATTATTAGAGTGTTTATTTCGCACACACAAACTCCGCCCTCTGCCTGCCTCTTAATGCCTCTGAGGCGATGCTTGAGTGTCACGAGGAATACCAATACATAATGAACTAGAGATCACCATTAACTGGAAAACCTGAAAAAATCTTCAATGCTATGTTAAGAGAACCCACCTACTAAAAAAAAATAAATCTGCCTTTTCTAAGAGATATGTAGAGCATATTATTCGTCCTGAGTTATTCTGAGGAGAGTTTTGCTATTCTGCCATGCTGGATCTACTGAATGAATTTATTTAAGGAGTTCAAATGGAGCATTTGAATGCATGAAATTTCTGCCTCCGGGTTGCACTTACTACTTTGTTGTCAAAGTATCGTTGAGCTCTGGTGAATGTATTACAGCGTATGAAAATTAGGAGGAACACATCTAAACTTGCTTTAATATGCAGCAAAACGACGACGACATGGAAGTGCTTGGTTCTTTAAGTGCCACTGGTTCTCATAGAGTCCTTCTGGAGCAAGTACTCAGTGAAATTCATTTCTGAATTTGGAATTTTTTAGATAGGGCTAAAATTGTCGAACAGCATTTTATCTAATATGACCTCATGGAAATATTGATTGACACTAGATTGCAACAAAATGCAACGCGTTGTATACATTGAATTAAAATTGTAAGGTTTAGATTTGTTTAGAAAAAGTTTTTACGATAATTTTACTTTCGTTGTCCAAAGTAACGGAGATTTTTGCAAAGGTCATACACCAATTGATATTGTACGTGATGGCATGATGATGTATGTGATGATACCATAATTTATGTGATGTACAATATGTATGTGATCATACAATGATGTATGTGAGCGTATTATATGTGTGTGATGGTGCGATGATGTACTGATGACATGATAATGCATGTAATGGAGCACTAATTTATGTGATGGTTGATGATGTACGCGATAATACGATAATGTAGGTAATAGTCAGACTATCACCAATAAAATTTAGCGTATTAATCATTAAACATAGAATGATACAATTCTAGGAATAGATTTCTCAAAAGCAATGTGCATGACCATGTGTAGAGACATGAATGTAGGACAGCACGTGTGGAAGGTGCCAGAACACTCGGTACCAGCACCACACATGTCAGCACCACACATGTCAGCACCACACATGTCAGCACCACACATGTCAGCACCACACATGTCAGCACCACACGTGTCTCATTCTATACTGCATTATTCCTTCAGCGTCATGCAACTCTTCTAAAATACGAAGCTACTCAATGCCATTTGGAAATTTCTTATTCTGGAAATTATATTGGTTTGATATGTATAGAGTTATACTTACCGCAGATATGTATATATAAATATACAGTTATATAAATGTCTGCATATATATTTATTAATATAAATATCTACATATATATTTATTGATATATATATGTATCCACATATATTTATATTAATGTATGGTATCGACCATGATATCGTTTCTTATGTAGAAATCATTGCCTGGAAATCGTGAATTTAATTTTAGCAACAATTTATTCAAACGATCTTTTTGGCAATTTTGTAAAATTGTAATTTAATTGTTGATGTTCATTTACGCTCCAGCTTTAACTCGTAGAATATACAGTAAAAATTTTGATCATTTTTAATCATCTCTTAAGAAACACAGGTCATACAAATATGCTGAAGCTTATGTTCTGCCAGTCTTTTTTTCAAATGAACCGTCGTAAGGACGCAAGAATAACTGTTATAAAATTATTTCATGACTGCAAAAGGAGAGCAAGACTTGTGAGATTTTGTTATTAAGTTTATCAAGTCCAAACTCCGGCCACATTCTGGACTGGTTAATTGACTGTACGTTGTAGTGGAGGAGTGCAGTATAACGCCAACCCTGTCATTGACTGTACGTTGTAGTGGAGGAGTGCAGTATCACTCCAACCCCGTCATTCTTCCCTCCATCTTCAGGTCATAAATCTAAATTTCAGGCACAAAAATGGCTACGTGAATGCAGAAATTTGATGTTGGAGAAGCTTATCTTGACGAGCGTGGAGCTAAGGAATACCTTTGTTTTAATATTATTCTATTGAGTCACTCTTCAGACATTCAGTGTGTTTTCATAGTCCTTAATTTGCTTTATTATATTTTACAGTCTGTATATCATACATTAATACAAGTTTAGGTCAAAAAATAAACTCTGGAGCACTCAGGAGCAGAATTACGCCTCCACTATTTTAAAATGAAGTACATTTTACATTGCCAAACCAATTATTTTTTGTATTTTTTCTCATTCCTATCACAAAAAAATGTCATGTATTATTTCCCTATGAAATTAGAATAGCCCTCTAAAACAACGCCCACCACTTCTTCTTAACATAACAGATGAATCATTTTCCAGAACAAGGAAATGGATCGACCACCTGCTGGTTATGTTTGAACTAAACTACGAATTTGTTTTTCGGCATCTGTTCCATGAACTTGACGTCAGCTTTGTTTGTTCAGACGCTGTTAATCTAACCAGTGCCAACACAGAAAATTGTTTTACGGTTAAAACTGTAGCTGAGTGTTTTCATGTTGAAAAGGGTAAAATTTCGATGAACGCCGAAAGTTGATGTTGTAAATAATTTATATTTAAATACATGCTCACTTCATGTATGTATCTGGTGTTCAGTATGCACATGAAAGTCACTGACGCATGGCATTCTATATTTTCGGTGTTGTTGACAACCACTGTCAAAACTTTCGCTATCAAAACGTCTAAGTATAAAATAACCTCCAGCAATTCCAACTCCACACATTCCCAGACTATTCCAAGGTCCTAATCCGACGTTCAAGAAAAGAGCTCAGCTATTTCAAAATAGCATGCAGCAGCCGCTGCACAACAGCCACTACACAACAGCCACTACACAACAGCCACTACACAACAGCCACTACACAACAGCCACTACACAACAGCCACTACACAACAGCCACTACACAACAGCCACTACACAAGTCATTTAGCGTGTGTACGACATTTAAATAATTTTAACTTTCCACCACTGATCATTAACTTACCAGTCTTCTGCTAGTTCTTATTCAGCTTTCTATTTATCTAATTCTTGTTGACTTTTGCATAAATATGTAATATCGGTAAATGTGACTTCAATGTTTTTTCTTTTGAATGATTTTGGAATCTTTACTTTAACGCAAATCAAAGATACCTGGAGAAAATTAAGAACTATTTCATTAAAACATAAAGTAGCCTTTAATAAATCCATAAACAAAGTTCTTTCATGTTTATGATTTCCTGATCTGCATGCATTGTTGATTGTCATTCATGATCTGTAAAGAATAAAGTTGAATATTCAAAAACTATTGCTTACTAATATTCTAGCACTAGACTCATGCAAAGACAACTGTGAAGAATTTAGTACAAGTGCAAACAAAATTTTTCTTCTCACAGTGGAAGCAAATGCTTTTTATAGCTGCACTTGCATCTGAGACGACTACAAATGCAGAGTCATGCTCTGTAATCTCGTTGTGCCTGGAAATGCTAGTAGCAACCACTCTGCAACTTAATTGAGTTAATTCCTGGTCATTAAAATTATAGTTATATTAAAAAGAGAACCCTCGAAGTAAGAGATGTGTGCGGGAGGAGAAAAATTTTGATGTACCACTCGTAAAGTTATTTCAGAATTCCTCATTTTCATCATTGGGTCCATAAAGCGTCAATTATTAACCCACTACCTCAGTAGCTGAAGGTACGATTAGTACAAAGAATATTGATCATCATTAAAACCATACATTACTATTCATTCGTTTTTTCCTCTAATCTACGTTTTCTAATGAACATCTACAGCATCTTTTTACACTTAAATTTCTACTGTGTACAACCAGGCTCCAGAACTCCTGGCTGCAGTCTAAGCTCGCAGCTGAAAAAGAACAACAGTCACCTCACTCACACTCTTTATCTTCTTGTAACTACTTCCCTTTTTTAAAAAATTGTCATACTGATCATATTGAAAAGAAAAAATTCCCAAACTACGGAAATATTCAAGAAAAATAAACCGATGAAGCTGATGACTATCTTAGGAAAAGAATAAAGAGACACTTCAAACAACTCAAGCAATGTCCTGCATCTCAGATGCGGCAGTTCATCTCTCTGTATTTAAAGGTCAGGATCTCAATCAATTGAGTAGGGTTCATGTTGTAGGCAGTCGTCCTCCGTACGCTCTCTCCGACAGAGACAAATGTTGTGGCTATGAAGAATAGGCAAATTTATAATATCTGTACCGGTAAGTTGCTCCAATTGGTGTAATCTGCCACAAGGGAAGGTTGGACACCAGGGCTCAGTGCTGAGAATGCAATGAACGAGGATACAATGATGAGATGTAGTGTAGACCGACATCAAAGAGTGTTTAGTTGCGTAGTACAAAGGAGGAATTTTTGTGAACGTATCATATGTACCGAATTTGTCACAATAGTATTGTATCTGCTGAAGTTAAATTATAATCTTCAAGCAAAGGTCTTTTATTATTTATTTTTAACTTTTATAGAACTTTGCTGAATGCTAGAGTCTTTTGTTCTAGTGTATAACAGTTGTTAAAACACTACACAAACCTGAAATTGGTCTAAAACTAATAGAAATGCTTTGCTACACAATCGTAGCTTTCCTTTAATTTTCTCTGAGTACATTTTTGGGAGCATTTGCGTTGAATTAATACATAACCTATTATACGTTGACTAGCTTAGAAAGTTCTACAATGAGTCACAAACAGCATAGAGTAATGCACACTCATAAAAACAACGCTAATTGCTGCAAGAAATGGATAAAAAAATTCCATTTCCTTGAAGGCTCGAGGCTGCCCAGCTCGCAAAGGAAAAGCTGTCCTAATACTTCAAGTTCTGAAATAATTCTTCATTATAAAATAGTGACCTGCCTTCATAGAGAAATTCGTTAGCTGATGCGGAAACTATTAAAAAGACGGAATTACGAAGTGGAAGATTTGCTGACTTGGCTTTCATCTCTCTCGCCAAGGCGGCAAAAGAATGAGCTCATCGTAGCACATAAATCGAAAAATTCTAAGACCCGTGGCCCTAACAGTCGTTTGAAAATAGCTTCATCTTTTCTAGCTTCTGGGATGTGCCCTGCTTCTGGTCGAGAAAATGCTTGACCAGAAAACTTTAAAGACTCACAAGAATAGCAATTTATGTCGAAGGTAAAGGTGCCTCCGGCGGTGATGAGGCCAATAAAGAACACTAGTGATCGGCCTCGAGCGTGTTAGCTGACCTAAGCCGACCCAAAATGATGAAAGAGACGTGCCATTAATGAGTTTTGCATTGAAAATTGGGGACTAGAGAACAAAAGCAACAAAATTAAGTTTGATAGAAATTGTGTCTGTGATAGGAAACATTTTTGAGGTTGGCAGTTTGGCATCTAAGAAAAACACTTGACACTGATTTGAAAAATTCTTAATCATGATTATACATATATCGAAGTTTGAATGAGAAAAGTTTCTTCGCAGGGTGAGAGAAGAAAACAATACGCGTATGCCAACAAAGGCGTCGCTTGATGCGAGTTTAGGAAGCGAGCTTGAGCTTGGATTTGCTCAATAATTCATCAGTAAAAAAGAAGTATAAGTAGCTGGTAAGTCCTCTTTTACTGCAATGATAACTATTCTTCTGAAACGAAATAAGTGTTAAACCTCATTTTGGGTAAGAGATCTATTCTGCTGATAAAAGCTACTCAATGACCATGCTGTTCATGCAGAAAATAATGAGGTATAATATCCAATTCACAATTTATCAGTAAAATTACACTTTCTTCTCATTTGGAACTAAAAATAATCTTTCAATCGCAAAAATTCTCCTTAAACGCCAGTGCAAATATATTTAAATTTTTGATAATGTAGAAATACGCGTAAAAAATTCATGTAAACTCGAACTGCATAGAACTTTATCTACTCTGAGTAACCTAGTTTAGTGCTGGCTGACTGTCTTAGGAGGGGCGTCTGAGTGACAATGGTAAAAAGTTTCGATTTTCGGTTTTTGAGTGATGATTCTTATGGTGGCAAAAAAGAGGCACGATCGTTTGTAGATATTGATTTTCACTTTCCAAAACTTTATTTACTTCTGTTCTAGAATGAAAACTGTAAGAGGAAATCTATTTGGGTCGAAAATGCAGAAAATACCTTATTTAACCCTGAAATCGCAATTATTTCAAAAAAATGAGAAATAGTACATGAATAAAATGTGTTCTAAATTCAATTTTACCTACTATGCTGCGCTTAGTTTTGTAGTGCCATGCATTTAAGCTTTTCATTAAGATGCCCCCCTTAAATGACACTAGATGATTTATATTAACAGGATCTATTACTCAGATGTTTGCCGGTGCGCTTTATTACTAACATTTACAACAGTAAGCAACAGGATGGGCGTAATTTATTTCATTCTCACTCATTGTAGTTTTAGGATAGACGTTATACAATGGTAGTTGAATAGAATTATTCTTGGACAAATTAGAATTGCGCTTGATGCTCGTAGTTAGTCGGCGAATCAAGTCAGAATGCAAACAAGGTTTCTCTTCAAAGTACAGAGTGAGCGAAAAAATATACTCTTTTTAATTTGCAATCCTATTTTCTGCTCAGCAGATAAATGCATGAAATAAATTTGAAGTAAAAAATTAATTTACATAGGACAAAACTATGCACATACGTAGTTATGTGCATTAACAGAAAATAATGCATTGTAACTTAAAGAGTGTATATTTTTTAACCCAACCTGTACATATAAAATCCTCCTCGTTAGTATCAACGTTACCCACTTTACAACCATATGATTTCCTGACTGAGACACCTAACAACGACACAAAAAAATACGTTTGATTTGAATTAGCATTAAGCTCGTACGTACATACATGCCAAGCTTCATAATTACGTTGATTTAGGCTTGCGTTTGGGAGATATGAGATCTGAAAAAACGGCAGCGGCCAGCAATGCTGTGAATGTTCCATGAAAAGCACTCTTTGAGATCAAATAAGTCTCGTGTGTTGGAGTTATCGTACAGCCTATCTTGTGTTTTCCAGGCCACACTGACTGCTTTCGTTGACTGAAGCTCTAAGAGCTGTATAGGAGTGTGATTTGGAGGGCAGTGCTGACTGGGTTCTCTGCCCTACGCCTCAAACGAATATTCCAGGCATTTGAAATGCTTCATTATATACAGCACTGAGATTTGCATGGCAACCTGCATGAGATGCCATTATAAACAATTTGGCAGTTTACCCTGTTGTGTACTTAAACAGAGGCATAAGCAGGTCAATGTTCGTATTCATCGTTATATTTATCTTTAAAGCTCCTGTCTGACGTAAAAGTATATTTGCGAGGGTTTTTACTAGAGCTTATCTTGAAATAGTTTTCCAGGAGTAAGAACCTTACTTTTCGATGTAATATTGCTTGTTCGTAAGTTTGTATTCCTAGCAAGGACTGCATATGGGATACTCCGTGCCACAAGGGCGAAGACGCAACCAACTAAAAAATCCGTTTTCTATAGTGCTGCAATCTCACTGTCGAGCTTGATTTAGTAGTTAGCATACAAAATGAGACTAAGAACACATTGGTAAAGACATCATTAATTATATTATGCGAAATTTCATTTGGCAAACTTTCTATGGTGATTACTTAAAACTTTTTGGCACCTTCGCCCTTATGGCACGCAATGCGTCATATGGCATCTGATTTTTTGATAGATTTGTAATTAAATGACTAACGAGACTCTTATTTAGGTGAGTAGTCGTTTTCGATGTTAAAATAATGCGGTTATTATCTAAAATAAATACGTAAAAACGAAATTTCAGGTTTACTTGTACATATTTTTTGACTATAAAATGAATCCAATCGAAAATTTAATCAGAGCCAGGCTAATTTCTCTCATCAATTCATTAGGCAGGCAATTAAAAAAAATGCAAGCAAAGAGTTGGAAATCTCAACAAGTTGACTTCCTCGAAGAAAAACATGAGCACCACTTCTCTAGCCCACGTCAATTTGAGCTTAAACTGATACTCTGCAGTCGATACGTGTAGTGTAGCTTCCTTTTCTAAAATCGCGGCTGACGAGAAAATCCTACATCATGGAGAAGCTTTTAAGTGACACGGAACCATGGCTTTCCTCTTTCTTTTCCTGTTGCTGGGCAGTCGCACACAACCAGCGAGTTAAGACGGTGTTATGTTTGCTCTATCAGAGTTCCTCTCTGTGCTGCGCACACGCTCATGGCAGAGACAAAATTGAAGCAGAATGACACCTTATAATTGTTGCAATATATGTATGGGCTTTGGAAAATTGTGCATTGTGATTTTTGTTTACTCCATTTTTCAAAATACGTCTCTCAGGGATTATAGTGCATCCAGAATTTCAGCCAACTCTTATACGTATACAAATATTAAGGTGGTCCTTATACTTTTCATGAATTTGAATGGTGTCGGGATTTTCAAGTGCGTTTTGAGGTAAAAACGGTGTTTGAACTATTGAAGCTATTACGCAATTATTTGAACAGCGCTGGCCAATTCAAATATATACGTAGAAGATCATTCACTCTGTTAGAAATATTAAATGTACATATATCTGAATTAGCAAACACCATTCGAATAATATTTATTGCCTGATTGCTTTAATATCTCAGACACAGTTTTTTCATCTAACAAATAAATTTAACAGCTCGGGACTTTTTTAATTTATAAAAGACTACCGACCACTCTAAAATACAAGCATATGACTGTATGTGTTGCTGGAGAAAAAATACTGTTATATTTTACTTTCTGCTTAGATGAATTCATGTCAATCAAAAGCTAAGTCAATGAATTCTTTATTAGTTCTTGTGACTTCTTTTGCCCTTTTTATAGAGTAAGGATGCATACCCTTCTGATTTTACTCATAAGTTATTCAGGACGACGGTGATTGTTCAACCACGAAATTCAAATCCTCCTTTGAAATTATGCTTGGATTGAGAGGAATTAGAATTTTTTATAACTTGTTCCTTCAGCTTCGACCACAACAAAGACGGAAGCTGTTCCAAGACTCGAAAAAACGTAATCTCAAGATAGCTCACAAGGTTTGAGCAACTGCAATTTTGGATATTTACATGACGAAGGTTTTCTTTTCTGTGTTCTGATTGGGGCGATACAAGGGTAAACTATCTCTATTAAATTGAACTAAATTATTCCGGCAAATTGACTGACTAATGACTGTGTGGCTGTGTTTTTTAACCCTGTATGATCATTAAAACTTTAAGACATTTTACTAAAAGTTGTTACGATACCATCATGACCGGTTCAAAAGCGGCTGTAATTAATGCTCGTTTCAGAGGAGTGAGTTAAATCTTCTTACACTGAAATGAACCAAACACAATAACGTCTTTCATATCAAGAAATGTAAGCTCGACGCAATATACAATTGAATTTATAGCAGTCGATTGCTAAGAAAACGTACTTTTCACGCTCGGTAATGTTCGTAGTTTTGATGAGCACTAAACTATGAATAGATACTGGAAAGTTTGCACATGCAACATTGACCCTCGCTTCTCAAAGCCTTTAGTCACTGAGTTTTACAGCAGTTTTAAGGGACTACCCTCGTAAGCCAAGTTTTTGTTTCAACTTCAGTCATAAGCTGCAAAGCAGAGCTTGTCAATTAATAGATTGTGCAGCGAGGGCTCCTCTGACAGTCATCTACGAGGAAGCTCTCGGCAAGTTTCAACTCGTGAAATTACATCACAGTTTTCATTCTAGCGTAGAACAGAACGTGAATTGAACGAAGAACAGATCTTGTTTTTGAATAAGCTTGTATTAGAATCTTGTTAAAGTTGAACCAACGATGTTTATGAATTACTCTTAGTTTAGTAGACACTAACGACCATTAGAGAAAGAGATTCATGTTATCGACAGTATTTCGATGAATTTTTTAGATTAGAAAGAAAATGATCAATAGCGAATCAAACATGCCCTCAAGTAATTAAATTCAGCAAATTGCTCCCATTATTTAACGCATTCATAGTATTTGATTTGTATACATATAGTTGGTGCACGTGTCACTGTGAGTGTGTGTGGAGTTGGTGCACGTGTCACTGTGAGTGTGTGTGTGGAGTTGGTGCACGTGTCACTGTGAGTGTGTGTGTGTGGAGTTGGTGCACGTGTCACTGTGAGTGTGTGTGGAGTTGGTGCACGTGTCACTGTGTGTGTGTGTGGAGTTGGTGCACGTGTCACTGTGAGTGTGTGTAGAGTTGGTGCACGTGTCACTGTGTGTGTGGAGTTGGTGCACTGGAGCATAAGGAATGAGAAACACAAAATGCCTCTACACACTCCCTCATTACACACAATATCTCAATGTCTCCGTTATTGAATCATTAAAAGATTAAGTGTAATGCTACTACCACTTCTAAAAAACATATTGCTTGAAAATTATCCGCTTTAATTTAGACACATAAACAGATCAACACTTTGTACCCAGACACACCTAAGTCAGTTAGTTTTATCATTTGACTATGTTCCAGAGAATCACCCGTCTTTTTGAAAACATTTTATGATTCCAGCTCTTTTTTCATGAATACTCCAGTCTCCCTGGATATCACTTTGGCGGCCACGGTGCTCAGGTTATGGGCAAAGTTCAGAGGAATATTCGGCTTACGATCATTTTCTCTAAAAATCGTCACAAAAGTGTGTGATCGACAAGATTTGCAATAATTAAGGATCGTTTTAGCAGACTTACGAAATTTTGCGAACGAATTGGTAAAAATTATATTCAGCCCAACTTTAGGTATATTTTGTAAGTAAAATATCTATCCAGATAATTGACTAAAGATTTGTGTCAAAAAAAACATGTGGAAGATTTCATGAGTTACGAGGCGTATTCTTCAACCTATTTATGTTCAGTATAAAAGAGGAATAACGAAGTTTTTATTGTGCTGGAGGCGGTCAAGATTTGATCTCAGAAACTTTAACTTAGTTATATTTTGAAAAAAATTATAATCAAACTTCGTTCAATTGAGTTATTCTTAAATTCCATTAACTCTTTTAATCTCAATTTCATGAGACAGAGATTTGAGAACGAGCTTTGAAGCTTGCTGCTCAGACATGCTAGACTCTGCTACTTGCTCAGACATGCTAGACTCTGCTACTTGCTCAGAC
>VCRD01006239.1:10544-28483 GCA_006783055.1 Trinorchestia longiramus
TGTAATGCGAGAGCTTCTTAGGGTAGGTCGACGTACATAGGTTTAATGTATCATGGTACTGTATCTCATCGCGGTAGACCAGACACGAAGTTCCAAAACTAACATCTTCCCAACAGCCAATAAATGACTGCGGTGTTACAGTCCTTCTTTGCCGCTTCCTCTCTTTTCCCCCTCCTCTCTTTTAGAAGAATCAGGTTCCCAAAGTTGTTTTCTTTTTTTAAGACAAGTTTGAAGATAACTGGAAAAGACCTTTCGAGACATAGTAGTATTAGAGTTGTTACAAACAGCTTGTGGATTCAACATTTACATTGTAAACCAAATGCCAGCAACTATTTCAACCATTAAATTGGTGAAGTACCAATTTGCATCATTTTCCTAACAAATTATTAGTTCACTGTTTAAATGTATTTATTGATTGCTCCTAACATTATGTTTATTTTCCATGAACTAGTCTAACACTAGTTGGACAATTTAGTTTTCATTTTCTTTAAACGTTTGTGCATTATTTAAATTATTGACTGTGAGTAACAGTTTAAACAGACCTAGTTTTGAGTCTTTATCAAGTCATTTTATAGTGAGCACATTGGAAAAATTGAATATAATGAATTGAGTAGAAAAATCCGTAAGAAAAAATTTCGCCGAAATACTTGATACGTCAATGAACCAGCTGCGTTGTAAACGCTGCAGTTCGATATTTTTTGCAACAAAAGTATGTAAAGCTATTCCGATGAGTGGGGACTTGATTGAGTTTTAATATTTCAACACATGGAGTAGGCTCTTCACTCATTCTGCTTCCTCTTTCAGATGGACATAAGACGAATCATGCATAGGATCTTCACACTCACCTTAACCGCTCCAACAGATGAAAAATTTAGTTACTGCCTTCCTAAATTTATCTTGCGCTTTCGTGAGTGTGCAAGTCTCTCAAAGTGCACATTCCTGCATCAGACCGTGCTACTGCAGGGTTGTTAAGTATTCTCAAAAAACTAGGGGGTAGCATAAAATGCAGTAAATTCAATTCATATTATTTTAATTGTTGGCGTAGAGCAAATTTTCTAAATTTCTAATTGCACATGCATCCCTCCCAAAATTAAAATGCTTCCTTGACTTCATTAGTCAATTCTTATTAATTTTGTCCTCTAAAAGGCAAATACATGTAACAAAGAAAAGTTTTTATCAGCTCCAATTTTGTGACATGCAATACTTGGATATATTTTATAATAATGGACTGAAAGAAAACGATGCATTTTGAATACAAATACGAACGACATTGAAAATGCATTTTAAATCTCACGAATACAGTTACATTCTAGAAGTTATACATTGATGGATGAATACCTGACAGGTTCGCTGTGCAGCGAATCATGTGGCGGCTTGAAAATTCGTTTTATTTTGGCTTGTCTGCTGTGAATGATTTACGAAGCACCTCTGCACAACGACCAGCATTAATCTGCAAAGATAGCTTCATTTCACTGCCCTGATATGTTTGTTTCATTACAGAATTATCCTAATGGAATATTTCATCACTGACAGCTCCACAATTACAGTATGAGGGAAAAAGTTTAGGTAGGATTGTAGTAAATGAATTTTAAGCGATATGTTGCATCCGAGTTGATGGTATTTTTCTAGAAGTGCTGTTACCAACTTAGTTTAGTAATTATTTCTTTTGTTGACTAATAATCGATGTAAAACTACCTATAAGACTCTTGATGCTTCTTTTTTGTCCATTTCAAAACTTGGTCAAACGCATCATCCTTTACAAGTTGTCGAATTGGTGTTCCAACAAAAATACGTTCTATAACCTTTGCATCACTCAATCTGGGAAACTTGTGTCGTAAGTACTCAAAGGTCTATAGTTCCTGTTTCATACTACTGACAATTTTTTCATCAGATTCGGCTTTATATGAAAAAGTGGAAGAAGAACATATTTTGGTTCCATGAGAGCCTCAGGAACGTCATTTTTCTCGCTGAAGTCATGATTTCTTGCAGACCATTCTGCTTGAATGTAATGTCCTTTCCTAGTCCTACTGAACCACATACATTACATATGAAGCAGTGGTACTTAGTGTCCACTAGTGTCATTCGTAAAAGGACAGAGTTAACTTTAATATCGCCACAGATTTCTCATTTATGCTCAACATATTTGATTGATTCGAAGACTACTATCATATTATCTTTGTAAGCTTTCTTTATGTAAACTGTATGGCCAACAGGAATGGAAGGAAAACAGTTACCTCTGTGACGAAATGCAGCTTTTAAACTAAGCTTGGAGGAGTGTATGAATAGCTTTATTCAGTTGTATCATGGTTCAAATTCAAACATTTCATCAATCCATTACCGTTCCAGCAAACATCTAAATTATTTTTATTTTCAAAAGGAAATTATTTTTATTTTCAAAGGGTCCGACTGACGATGTATGTAGTGTAAAACGATGACATCACAGTAAAGAAGATTTTATTATTGTAGTCTTGACCCATGGAATCATGTAAACTGCAGAATTCTTGAATGAGATCCCTCAAGGTCTCGAGTGAGACAACTCAGTTCTATTTGACTCAATTGGTACAATGTATCATCGCTTATCCTCAAAATCTGTATCATGTGATGTGGAACGCATGCTAGGTTCTTTTTATTACACACTTTCTTCACCTTTTACTTCAAATTCAATATTTTGAGGTGGAGTAGGAACTGGTAAGCTGTCTGAATGTGGAAAAGGTCAAACAACAGATGGAAAATGTAGGTATTCAATGATCATCCTTTTCTTCATTGTCAATCCTGCCTGTATATGTGCAGTCAGGCAGATGTAACAGTTATCTATGGTTTGGAGGCTGACAGAAAAGCAGTTTACGTTTCAAAACACATGGATTTTTATCGATGAGCTATTCGCGTAGTATATCTGAACAAGAGTTGCAACATGTACGCATATAATGTCAATGACTAATCTTGGTTCCCTACTTTCATAGTAAAAGAAAGTTGATAAGGCAGTCTAGATAAGAGACGTCAAATTGCGTTTCTCAGTCAAAAATGTTATTTAACTCATATAACCGAAATTACTCACTAAATTTACACACTTTCGTGACACTATGATAAAATAAATTTTACACTTGAGAAAACAATATGAAACTCAAAGATACATCAGTAATGTTTATAACCTAAAACACCTACAGAACATTCTGTTGTCAGTTGAAAGGTGTGGCAACCCCCAAAAACAAAATTTCCTCATGCCTAAAATGTAGACTCTCATTAGAACGTTACTATATATCCAAACCAAGACTTAATCGGCCATTTTTAAATTGATTTGTCAATTCCGCTTGTAAAAATACATAAACAAACAAATTTTGAGCCCAAAACATTTTCATCGTTGGGTAGCGTTAGATTTGTCGTTAAAACGTGTAGCTGCAGTTAAACAGAGTATTGTTTCATGATTTGGTTCTGGTTAGAGAACATTTTTCGATATTTTAGAAAATATCGAGTGAACATATACTGAAGAGAAGAGAGATACGCTTATACCGTACAAGATAATGAAAAAATGGTGCAATTATTGATTTTCAGTATAGCCCTGGCGATAGGTATTATTAAATGCCTTCAACTTGGACTTGAGTAAGAAATTAATTTGCGAAACAGTCTTAATAATTTCATAGATTATTGTATCATGCAAATGTCATTGTATCGAGTAATTTCGTCGAAACATAAATATGTTATCAACATTTTCTGAATTATTTCTCTTTCACAAGAGAGTATTTTGTAAAGGATATTACAAACTTCAGAATTTCAGTGAAAAAGTTTTTTTAGAATTAGGTTTTTCAGGATATGAAAAAATCTACAAATACATTTCTATTTTTAAGTCAATCTTCTTGGCTAAACATGCAAAAGTTACACTCAGAGCAAAACTAAATTGAAAGACGTCCTTCTAGTAAGATAAAAGCCTCATACGTAGAGAATTATTGACTCTCTCAAACTAATGATTTATTTAGGTAACAGATCGATATATTTCAGGTTGGGGCTAGTAATTTAATTATATTGTAGAAGGGGTTCGCTGTATTTTGGTATGAGTATAGGGTTATTCGTGTAAAAGCTATTTCTGCTCGAGCTCATTATACCTATACATATACGGAAGTAAATCACGTGCAACTTGTCGGACATGTAAAATTAATTTTATGGGAAACATTTTCTGAAATGACAGGGGATCTTTATAAGTTTTGTTGAAACTGATGTGCATAGACCAAACTATTTACATTGTACATTTTGGTTCATAGCATTTGCCAACATTTAGTGCCAGTAGCATATAAAACACGACTAATTGCCAGGGTATTTTTTAACCAACGATGGGCTATAAAAAGGCAAATTTACATAACATAATAATTGTTTTCCACAAGTACTGCAGAATATTATTTCCCTACTAAATCAGCAAAATTATTGAAGCCTTTGTCATGTAACATTAGCTTCTCGTCGCCTTATTCAAAGAAGTTAGCCGACAGTGAGGAGAGAGGTCATGATGGGCACAACGGACCTGGACCCAACGGGCATACAGCCTCTAGTATCCGAGGTCTCGTACAATTGTGTACAAAGAAAACCTTAATGTATCTCAAAATTCTTCAAAAAGTTCACAGTTTGAAAACTTTTTTTGCTATTGATCGCCTGATCAACACTCTGAAAGAGGCCAACAGTAGCGACAGACTTGCGCCCTTGCCCACCTTTTTCATGGACGTTGGTTCGCCCAGCTTCAAATTTTCTATACGATTCCCGAACATTACCCTTACTTTAGAGGAGTCATCGTGCATTTTGCTTATTCTGCGATAGATTTCAGCAGCACCACGCCCTTCGACTTGTTAAAAACTGACTACAGTTCGTAACTCCCATTTAGCGGGAGTATCAATCGTTGCAGTTATGTTTAATTGCCCGTATTCCCGGCAATCGTGGTGTATTCGTTTTACCAAATATCCATAATATAAACAAAACATTGTAGTGCTTTTGGTATTAAAATTATCATGCCATTTAGTTTGCCTTTTTTATAGCCCACTGGAAGTTAAAAAAACAATCCCCGAAGTTTAATCACGATCCTAAAGAGGTTGTAACTCTCAATGCAAAGTAAACATTTAGTCGCTTAGACTAATCATTAAGTGTCTCTAAAGTGTGTTTGGGTTCTCTCTTATTGGCTCCGACACACAGCTGTATTTATTTAGAAGATCCATATTTTTGTTTCTTCGTGTCAATCCTCCACTTCACCTGTGGGCTAAAAAATACTTAAATTAACTCTCTGTAAATAAAAATAAAATTAAACAATATATGTAATGAATAGAATATTACGAAATAAGAATGAAGCTATTGTAACTGTTATCTGAATAGTTTTTCCTAACATCTAAAATGATATGAAATTTTAAAAATGAAATTGGACAAAAGTAATTCGCACTTGTTTTAATCAATTATAGTTTTTGTTTTCCCGGAGCTGAGATCAAAATTTTTGAGCCCAAATGATTTTTTCAAAGTTGAAAAAGTGAAGATGGTGAGTGAGGGATAGTGTCCCGACGCTAAATGAGACGGACGAAACGATATGAGCATTTTGCACCCCACATCTATTTGCCTGTTTCTAACACTCTTCCTGGATAATGGACTCATCATCCTAACAAACCATTGGAATTTGAACGCGCTGGGTTTATGACCCGCCTTATATAAAGGAAACGGTAATTTCCAAAATCAAAAAAATTCTCCTGATACGAGCTTTGTGGATTTGGAATGCTAACTTGATGTTGGAACTTAAAGTGTGTGGTTTCATTTTAACAAACACGATGGATAATGAAATTTATTATTGATTCAAAGGGTTGTTATCAGAATGTGCCAAATTTTAACCGCAAAGGAAATAGCGTTTTTGGAACCAAATAGAATAACAGATTTAAACTTAACCGTTGGAATTTGATTATTAAAAAATGTTTGGGTAGTTTTTTCTAATGGGATTAATTATTAATAATAAACAGTTATCAAGCTTATGGAAAATACCCTAGGGTAATATTTTTCTTCAAAAATACATAGTTGAACAACCAAAATTTCATAGAAACACGGTAAATACACACACAGTCCTGTAGAGAACAGAGAGAACTGTCGAACATGAACGAAGGTGACGAGAAACATATTGAATTTAGGGATCAAAAAATAAGAACGTGTAGTGGTTGAAGAAAATTGATCGTTGTGAGGGAAATTTTGTTGATGTCATGAGCTATAAGGTGTCACAGATCATTAAGGCTTACACAAAAAGGCCTTAAACACCATTTGATTACTGGAACGTGTTTCCAACCACAACGAATATAATTTAAATATGAGTGTAGTGTCAAACACACGTATTAGTTTCTTTGCACAAGAATAATCATCGTGTTAGGCTATAATAAGAAAAATGAAAGAAAAAGGTAAAGGAAAGGGGCTAGGCCATTGCGACCACACTAACGGATTCAGGATCAAGGCGAAGCTTAGCGACAGTCTTATCATTCCCGTCAGAAGGTTCGGAAGAAACAACGAGGGGTGTTTTCAGGGAAAACACAAAGGAAGGAAAATTCATTCAGTAAGGGCAGAACAGATTATACATTTTTATGGAAGCATAGAGAATAAGAAATTAGCACAGATTTCGTTGTTTAACGTCTAGGGGAGTCAAAGGTGGAAAAATAGCAAAATAGAAATGAAATTTGAGTATACTTATATAGAAGTCAATGCTAATATCGAGCTAATCCGGTGTGTAAGGCTTTATCTTTTCAACAGGAATCCAGCGTGCTAAACTGCGGAATGGGGAGGGATCCACTTACAGATATTAAAAAGTAGTTGAGCTCCTCGTTAACTATGCAAGAAAAGCTGAATTGCGTGAGCTGTAAGGCTGATGACTTTTTTTATAGGTGAATATAATTAAGGGAGTGGAATTTCCTTCGTGAAGCGGACGGAAATACTGAAATTAGAATAATAGGAATAAAATAAAAAATAGGGTTGAATGAGCTAGTAAGTCAGATATTTGTTGTCTTATTGTTCCAATGTTAAGGGTCTCTTTTGAAATGAGTCTACATCATACAAATTTGGATCATCTAGAATCATAACCGCATTCAACTATGACCTATATGAACACATTGAAGGCGAGGGGTTATTCAACATAACCCTTCAATCTACAAATTCGTGATTGAACAGATCAATCACAAATTTATTTCATAGACTGTAACATACTATTGTGAACCGATGGCATCAGTGTTTGCTTAATATAAGTTAACGAGTCTAAGATAAGAGATTCATCTTAAGAGTATCTCATCTCATCAGAGTACAAAGGTACTCTGATGTATATTAGTTGAGTTTCTTTATTTTTACTGTGGTGGTAATTGAATCGTGTTAATCAATATAGAAAGTGAATTACGTGACCAGCCGGTCTCAAGCTAGTTGTGGGAGAGATATTCATTCTTTGATTAGCAAGGTGACAAATATATCAAAATTGTTGGCGAAAACGTATGTAATCTTTTATTGGAGTTATATTCGCACAAATTAGGATAATGCAATCCTGGTAGTTGCTGGTTTACAGCATTCCTAATCGTAATAATTCATGTTCTGCTTTACGTCAATCCGCTCGTAGCTTACGAACTGAGCAAAACCAGCTGTTTTGCTCGTGCGGCTGAATACATGGTAACGTGGCGCATAAACAAGGAAAATACTCACTCAGTAAGCCATCTTGGATTGTAGATTTCGTTGTCATCTCCGTGCTTCGTAGCTTTTTCCCGATTTCACCCTTGTTTGAATTTAATTTTATTTATATATGGTTTATATTATATTTGCGTACATGTTTTTGTCATCAGTTAGTGTAATTTATGTATGTAAGTGCATATTTCCGTGATGTATAGATCTAAGTTCCAACTTACGTACCATCCGGCTTATGAACGTCCGTAAGAACGGAATTCGTTCGTAACTGAGGACTCCCTGTATACTCATACTCAGCTGGGTGTTAATTTTGAAGTGACCGTGAAAGATGAGATGATGTCTATCTCTAAATATTGAAGTTGCGGGGCATGTTAAGTTGTCATGTTAGTCCCCAGAGCTTAAATGTAATTTTCATCTAGCCCTGATTGCATGAAATTCGATTTAACATCTACGTCTACCTTTATTACATCATTTAGATGTATTGTTATCCAAAACACCAATATTCCACTACGGGAAATATATATCGTGAAAATATCAAAATAAAGACTGAGTTCATGGAGTAAAAATTCCTTTAAGTTTACTGTGTCTTTTATACATCATGGTTCAAACTCTAAAAAATTCGCATACCTATGCAGAGACATATAACAGTTTCTATGAATTGTAACAAGGCTGTTGCGTCCACCCAGGCAAGAACTCCATGAATGAGTGAGTTAGCTGCAAGAGACAAAAGTGCCCCTTAACTCAACAGTAGCGACCCAATATTGAGTTTTACTGGTACATTTTCCACACGCATGCGATATCATCTCTGTACGTAAATCCTACAGTAGTTTCTTGTTTTCAGCTCTCTAAAATTACGTAGTGAGGTAATACATGAAATTGTATGATACACAATTGAAATTCAACAAAGTGAGAGTTTATTAGAACAGTTTTGAAAGTGAACGAATAGTTATTCCTTCCGCGAAATAATTGTGTATTGAGTAGCCATTTCTATAACTTCTCCACTAAAATGACGTAGAATAAAACACTAGAAGAGAATATCCTGCAAATAAGCTTCTTAGTTCAGGCACCCATCTGTCAGAGCGCATGTTCCGATTTAGTGCGAGGATCGGACGCCATGTGTTTGGCGGTAGCAAACAAAGATTCATTGAGTTTCAGTTCCATTAATTGCTGAACTGCCGCTACACGTTGTTTATTTTAGAGCGGTGGGTAAACTCGGTTGACCTTTCGAATCACACTTTGAAATACCAAGAAACTGGGCGACACAGGTAGCTTCAGCTCTACATATGGATATGTATGCCAAGAAATAAATAATAAATGGTTTATCGAACAATGATAGCTTTACTCCCTAAATACTTAATTTATAATGTGTGAAAAATGGGGTTCACACGTTTGCTGCCTTATAATTAAATAAATGACTACAACCTCTTACAACTCATTGCCCAATGGGTTTACCAGAACTCAATTTTTAAACTCTGTAGGATTGGACATGGGCAAGTCATAATTTAAATATAGATCTGATTCAAGCAATAGGTTTCAAAATCAAGAATTCCAGCTTGAAAGCAAACATAATTGGTGAATGATGTGTTTAAAAACGCAAACATATTTGAAAAATGAATGACAGGAAATACATAATTAATTAGCTTATAAGGACCAGTCTGTCTGGTTTCCTTATTCTGTACATTGTTTTTAACTATAAACATTGATTGATTCGTATTAGAATTCAAAATTAAGACAGAATGATGATCAGTAAATTTTTCACGGGTTTAGACGAATCTACAGCGGCGTTAGGATATTACTCTAGGGTAAATTTGGGGTAAATATGGAATACTTATATTCGATTTTTCCCCCGTAGGTTGGAGTTATTGATGCACATTACACATCGTTTAAAAGCTTGGAACCTTCTCCATTCATATACATGATGACGGATAGAATGGATGACTGTAACCTACCTGAATTATGGAAGAAAACAATTTGTGTCGTAATGATCTGTGTCAGAATCAAAATAAAAAGATTATGGTTGCTACCCAATTCTCCCTGAACACTGTATAAACAATCAGGCATGAACTGGAGAATTACAATGGCGATTACGAAGTTGTAGCTAAAACAAAGTAACATAACAAATGATTTGATTATGTTTGTACAACAGAAATCCTCGAAAATCTCTAGAAAAGTGTCGGAGGATTCTGGCATTGAAATTTGGTCTTTGGGGATTCACGTGAATTGAATGTATCAGCCTTCACCATGAAGCTTGCACTCAATCAAGACCTTCAGTAGTACTCATGCCAGCGTCGCAAAGGTCAACTCCTCCCATAACAGTTAAATTGATCCCGAACACCCTGTATTTGAACACTAATTCAGTAGAAACTGTCAGGGCTGCAGCCAGAGACGTGTTAATGAGCTGTACTTTAATTAAGCACCTGGAAAATTCTCTTCATGGGAAACTCTCTCTCCTCTTCATGAACGTGGCCAACTGAAAAAAATTATACCCTGATTAAGTCTGGTTAGCCAGAAAATTCGAATCTTTACTTAGTCGATAGCAAGTAATAAATTGTGATGCCTAAGCAACTTATAATGCAAAACATATCAAAATATCGCCATTACCGTACATTCTATACATCGAATAACATACATAACAGTGAGCAACAAAGCTGCATAACACTATTTTAAATTACTAAACACTTAATTTTCATTGTATTTTTTCAATCCCTACATAAATGAGAACAATTCTGATTTCATACTTCAACCATTTTCTCTATATCAGTTAATTTACTCAATGACCAACCATTCCTCGCCATTGTGTGATGAACACAGTACGAGTAATACATGATCTCATCTCACGCTGCATTAAATGTCAAGTGACAGTGTTGTTACTCGTATCAAAACAATTATTCTGAAACAGAAATTGGCGTTCGTGTTATAAAAAGGCTAAGTGTATTCATATGTATATATATATATATATATATATATATATATATATATATATATATATATATATATATATATATATATATATTATTTCATGTGAATCATGGATTGAAATTTTTTCAATCTTTCCTACTAGTTGCTATAAAATCAAGACGTTTGAAAGGGTTAATTAACATTCAAATTTATATTATAGCACCGATATTAAGCGTTTCATATGTCCCTATAGAAGATGCTGCAAATATGTTTAGACATGAAAAAATATAGTCTGTTAAGTTACGGGTTCAAAAGGAGAGCCCACGAGCATTTTATTTGTGTCGTGTTCTTGAGGCAATAGTACATGAGCGTGTTTTTCATCATCCGATGAGCTATAAAAAGACGAATTTACAGAACATAATGATTGGATCACAAACGTACAACATGGTATTAATTATTTTCTACATAATTGCCAAAACCGGAACGGTCCAATTACCTGAGGAACAGACAATTAAATAGGGTCACTACGATCGATTTTCCCATCAAATGTAAATTAAGATGAGTAATTTGTTTCCTGCAAGAAGAATGACGAAGTGTCACTGATTTATATCGCAAAATACACAAAGTGAACTGGACCAACTTTACGAGCGAAGTTATTGCGCAGAAATGGTGTAAAAATTTTAAAAAAGGTGAACCGGCGACCATGACGAAGATGCACAAAACCACAAGTAGTGATGGACTTGAACCCATGTGCACGTAGTGTTGTGCGTATTTATTCAGGGATTGGGAAAAATGTTTGGTTATTTATAATAGCGTTAGGCTGTTGTCATAGCGAACGTTATGTCATTTGTTACATAATATGTACTGTAATGACGGAGTTTTGATGTATTCCACATAATCTCAGGTGTCACACATTATCAAACGTTATCAGCTACCACAGAAGTTCTAGTACAATATGGAGAGAATAATTTACGTTAAAAATTAACTGCTTCCCAATTTTATGCGATTAAATTTCAAAGCCTTCGTAGGCAATGATTCATTGCACCAGAATGCTGTCGAACCTTGTCGTCACTTGTCGTAAGCACTTCCAGTATTGCGGAAAAGATTGTTGTAAAAATAATTTCACCCCTGAAACATTAGGTACTACACGCTTGTAGTAACATCACATATGAATTCTTCGAGTAGTGTGTATGTCAATCCTGTTTAATTTTGGTAGACTTACTTTCTGAAGTATGAGTTCAGACGTTAAGAGTTGAAATAGAGTTTCATTACGCTCATCGGAGCGCCCCTACGAGCCTCTACTTCAAGTTGCAGCACAGAGGACGTGAATTATCATTTTGAACACAATTTTCGTTCGTCTTTCTTTCAGCAACACCGCAAACAACAATTTCACCATATGCGTTAATCTCTACTGATAATGTTTTTTTTTCTGTGAATTGCTAAACATATATTCCATTTCTTTGTTTCCTTCTTATTTGTTATCATTTTATATAAATTTTGTCATCACTAAAATAACTTAGGCTAGAATAATTATAATGTATCGTGTTCAGCATTATTCACACTTTTGACCAAATCACTTTTCTTGCTCATAAAAGGAAACCTATAAGTAATCAACAAACCCAAAATACATAGTATCACATTGAGTCATAGGAGTAACCAATAAGTTCAAACAAAAGCCTTATTTGAATTGATATAGGTATTCTATTACAATATAAACTTCATCTTACATTTTGCAGAGTCCAAAACTCACTTTAACAGGTTCTTTCGCAAATAGGAGCATTGCAAGTTCATTTTTTTTATCAACAGAGCTGCTCACTTGAAGCTAAAACAAGAATTCTTTAATGAACCATGAATTAACACAATACATTTGATTACCATTATATAAAAAGAGATTTTTTTATTTTACCTTGGCACTTTGACTTCTTTTTTCTAGCTCAGTTTTGTTGGTATTCCACAGAAATTACCTGAGACATTGCAAATAATGGGCTCACAAGAGTGATAAATCCAGCTTTCCTGCGCTTACAGAATTATTACGAATACAGTTTCTTTTTTTTACCTCAACGTTGCATTCAAAACTTGCCATTGTGAACATTCTAAACAACACAATTTCTTATCCATCTATGTACAACACGGGTGTCTTCTTTCCCATATAGTGTAGAGTTACCAATGTTTTCTCTCTCATTAGCCTCTTCTCCTACGATCGCATAGATAAAAACTACTTTTTGAGCATAACATATTGAATATCAACAATCCTTTGTTCATTTAACACTGGTGTCAGATCCTTGTTTTCGACTACTTTCATTGACATCACATACGCTGTTTCTAAGACGTTTCAATCAAGTTTTGTAGTTCATAAAGGGTATGCAAGCTGGAGCTTCTATCGCTTTAGTGGGATTATTTTAGCATCATTATTGCCTAATGATCTCGCAACAAAAAAACGGAAACAATGATTTCTAACATAGCTGATTAATGGCACATCACGTGAACTTTCAAACCTTAAAATCAAAATTGTCCAGTAGTACATCTCTATGAATAATTCTGAAGTAGAATAAGAACAACAACTTGTAATTTAAATGAGGCATAACCTTAATTAAAGTATCTAAGAAACTGAATTTTTTCTGATTAAATAGAAATGCTGATCATGAAAATTCTGAGTAACATTTCTATTCATCCAAAAAAAAATTATCAAGTGGATAAAGAAGTCTGAGGTTAAAATCATGAAAACTAACACAAAAAATTCTAACTAGAAGTCGTCACTCCATAGTAAACATTATGGAAGATAAGTATTAGAACGACAAAGAAAAAATGATCTTGAAAGGAATGCAAAATTCTTATTGGAACAGCAAATCGATTTTTCCTATTATTCAAACCTGTTGATCAATTCCAGCGACTTATGTAAGTTATTCGTATTTTTTTAGCTGTGTAAAACAAAATATACCATGTAGGGCATGCTAAACACCAGAGTACGTCTTATTTGGAAAATTCTTCAACTTATTATCAAAATAACCCAAGTAACTCAAGAACACTGTCGTAGTCACAAGTTTATTTAAATTCCACCAGTTTCTGCTCATTCTGAAATCTGATGAGAAACACAACCATTTCTCTTATTTACCGAGGAAATTGGGTTATCTTTTCTGTAGTGTTAGTATAACACGGAAATGAACTCTGGCATTGCAGCAATTCTGGGTTATATTTCGTGATTCGACCACAGCCGGCCGACAGGAGAAAGTCTGTAGATACAGGATTTTTTTTCCGTTTGCTGGATGTTTCTGTAGAATATTCATGAATGAATACAATTCTTTGATATGCAGTAATGAATGATGCAGTTGGCAGTGATTAAACTGTAATCTGTGTACATCACCAGCTTGGTCGACTGGTATCACCAGCTTGGTCGACTGGTGAGCGAATCTGCTTGCGAGCAGAAAGACCCGGGTTCGAATCCGGCTGCCGACATGGTTGACACGGCTAGAAATACGGCATGGGACTTGGGTAAACCACCGAATAATTATCGAAGTAATTATCCGACCCAAGAATGGGCCCGAAGGTTCGTCCCTATAGTCTCATTCTATTCTACTCTATTCTATCTTGGTGGAATGGTTGCCAGTCCGTTGTACATCCGCACTCGCTAAGTAATCTTTGAATTTTCTAACGTGTGCGTAACTTGCATCATAACTGATGTCAATAATGTCTGAAATTATGCCTATTCCCACACTTAACCCGCTCGTGCCCTCTGAGTTCATTCTATCTGCATTCTAAAAATGTATATACAATTGTCTTCTTTCTGTTAGTGTTTTGTTCTCCGTGCTCTCATCAACTGTGCGACGGAAAAATGTTTATCTATGTTCTGTCTATAAATGTATCGATATCTCCGTCTGAAATATTTAATCTTTGGCCCAGAATTTTGTTAATTGGGTTTTTGTTCGATTTTTTAGATATATTATACCAGTGGGCCTAGACGTGATCATGTATAATCTGACTACAGTTAACTCTATGAATAATACTGCGAACCGTTATTCAGAATTCATTAGACTCTAGAGGATTAAAAAGATTATGAGCCGACGCTGTTTATGCTAACGAAAAAATTTTATCGTGAGAAATAATATAGTTTTCTGGGTCTTATGACTATCATCATTCCAAATGCAGACTAAATCAGTTTATACTTCAATAATTTGACTGGGTATTAACTTTGCTGTTGACCGTTGCCGTAACTAGTCTAAGCGGTTTAATATTTTTCTAGGTTAATGTATCATACTACTTACGAAGTGAAAAGAATAAGATACTGGCAACTATTAAGAACCGACAATGTTGAAAATTAAAGTAATAATTCATTGAATTATTTACGATAGTAAAAGGGATTGATATGACAACCAGGAAAATTATGGATAGACAAATATTGTGGATTCAGAGGGAACTGGCCAATTGAAGGGTGGACAGCACTAGTGGACTACTTGCATTTTTTCCCACGGGAAAAAAATGCAAGTAGTCCACTAGTGCTGTCCACCCTTCATATAGTAAACTACTGGATCGTAATCGCCTCTGTCAGCGCTGTGTTAGCGACAGCACGGGAGTGGACTACTTGCATTTTTTCCCGTGGAAAATATATGATATTTACCATGGGAAAAAATGCAAGTAGTCCACTAGTGGTATCCACCCTTCAATTCTCACTATTACACTGCGATCATGTATGCTCAAAAATCGATAGCGATGAATATCACTAAAATTAAAATACGCATATTCTATCTAGTATGAGGTTTGGAAAATATTTTTTGACACTGTTGGCAATTATTACTGCAAACTTATGTGATGCTGAATGTGATGGTGACAAGAAAATGATACACGTTGGACTAAAAAAAGATCCTTCAAATGCAGAAGAGTTTTAATCATTATGCTACAAAGTAATTCTTGGTGTCAACAAAAAACTATGACGTCTGTGGAAATATAGGACATTCAAAAAAGGACATTTGAAACTCTTTCAGGAGAATTAGCTTCAACACAAGGTCACGAGAATCGATACAAACTAACGAGCATTTCAACAGACATCGTGTTAGTGTTATTGAATGGTGAATATACCCGATATGAATATATTAGAAAAACTCACAAATATAGGGTATCCATATAATTCACACAAATTAAAAGTACCATTCAAGTTTATGTGTTGTACATAAGATCCATAAAATAAACGTCTATGGAAGACTCGAAAGAAATTCATAGGCCATGTGAAAATCTAATGAAAATCCGTGTTTGTTTAGGATTCAGCAGATTTTTATGTACTGTGCATGCTTGCTTACCTAAAATTTGGTACTGAATGTTATCAACAGATGTTATGTTAAACGAAGTGTATATTTTTTTAAATATACTCATTCAAGTTTCACATTTTATATATGAACTTACGGTGCAAAACCATTCAATTGATACTATTTTACTATGAATGTTTGATTGTTTATTGGGTATTAAAATTTTTATGCACATATCCCCATCGAAGTTCAATAAACTTCATAATTTTTAATTCAGTGGATGTTTAGATTATTAATTCCACACACAGATTTACTATGAGCAAGGTTATGAGTTTGGTAACCTTTATTGTTTAAACAAGCGTTGACAGTTTTAATCAACACAAACCAGAAATATAACGTCCGATATTAAAGTCTTCTAATTATCCTTATTGTTTTCACAACTTTTCATTCTTTGGTTTGATCCCACTCACTACAATTTATACAAAGAAAAATTTTCTGTTGACATACGAAAATCTTTCGTATTGAATTAAAAAAATGCTGTCATAGTTCATACGCATTTTCACTTTCTCCGACGTAGAATCTTTACTTACTAATTTAATGATTTACGATTATATTAAAATAAAATAAAACAGTTCATGTAACTTATGTGCACCCAGAGTCATGTAATAGTTGTACACTACGAGACTAATAGTTGTACACTAGCCCTAAGATTTTTTCCCTTATCTGCATGCAGCAAAAGTGGAAGCCCGTTTCTTCGTCGGTTCACAAATAAAAAAGGTCATGAAGAGCAATGCATTTCACAGGAAACTTACTAGAATGGAAAAATAAGTGTATATCAGTTTTGTCGTAGTGGTTCTTGGCTTTTTGTGAAATCACATGGCTGAAATCTATGAGGAGCTTGTTGAAATCTTTGTTTCGAATCAGGGTTGTAGTTAGATGAGAAACTGGTCGTCATTAATGTGCCTAACAATGTCCAAAATGAAAGGTTTTATATTGAGGCTGAAGTGAACGTCACACAGACCGACGACAAAATTAAGTTTGCTATAGTTTAAGTAGGCGTGATGCACTATCGAAGTACGGCGAAATGGTCTCCAGGATGTTCCTAAAGCCCATATTCTAGACGCTCATCTCTATAAATTTAAGAAAAACATAGTGGTGTACTCCATGTGAGTACTTTCATCTCGGTATATTGAACTTTGAGCACCGTTACAGATAGTCGCGTTATAAAAACATGAAGGGAGACTATATTTGGAATGTGATCCGAAAAAGTAATTTAGAGCAGAGGCGCAAATTGAAGAAACTACCTATTTCTAGTGATTCTGTTGCATTACATGAGTTATCATAAAATAAATAAACAACTATGTATAGCATCAAACGTAGTTTTATATGGAATATTTTGCATATCACAGTTCAAAAGCGCCGTTTTGTCCCTGCGAGAATAAGTAAATATCATAAACCAGGTAGGCCGAAAAAACTGAACAAGCCTTAAATCTAAATTCTGCGTTAGGTGCCTCATAAACTCCTTGAGAAAAGTGAGTAAAATTTTCAGTTCAGATTCGTTTTAAATTAACTGGGCGCCTTACAACCAATTTCCAGGGCATAAAATAAACTTACATGGCTGCATTCGAGTCACGCTCTTTCCCTCTTTAAAATATTCCCTCAAATCGCCCTTTGAACAGAGGTTCTCGCCTTTTTATGCGAGCTTCATTCTACTCGTCCCTTTCTCCTAGTCGACAACACATGAAGCAAAGTGACTATGATAACCATAATTAATCTATATTAATTACTATTCTTCTATATTCATAGTAGGAATATTGTTTTAAACACTCATCATTCCACTTTTTCAGTGAATAATTTTCCAATCTCCCCTTGCAGGTGCAAAGCACCTGCTTACTTTTTATTTATCATAGTCGCTGACACTTCACTACTTGAAGCCCTACCCACGTATCTTTGTGGGCATGCCAGGCACCGTGATATAAAATAATGAATAGCTGATCCTCATTGTTTTACCGTAATTATATTAATCCATTCTGCGCCTTTTCATTCGTAGTAAATGATATTCCACATCTCCAATGACGAGCACTGCATCTTGAGCAACTCCCCTCATTCTTGATCTCCAATTTACCTCCCGGAGCATTCCTCTCTGTCCCTAAGTCT
>VCRD01006241.1:6295-24095 GCA_006783055.1 Trinorchestia longiramus
AGTGGTGTTTAATATGACTGTTAGTTGTATCAAGTGGTGTTTAATATGACTGTTAGTTGTATCAAGTGGTGTTTAATATGACTATTAGCTGCATCAAGTGGTGTTTAATATGACTATTAGCTGCATCAAGTGGTGTTTAATATGACTGTTAGTTGTATCAAGTGGTGTTTAATATGACTGTTAGTTGTATCAAGTGGTGTTTAATATGACTATTAGCTGCATCAAGTGGTTACTATCTACTACAGTGGTGCAACACTACCAACACAGGAGAACTACTGCTGTCGTGTTGCTTGTATTGTATGGTTCATGTGCACAAGATTCTGAAATGCACTTTTGAAGTGTATTGGAAGTATTGTTTCACTTAATCCTTATAAGTAAGACTTTTTAAAGTGTGTTCCTTATAATTTCTGTCCTTGGTGAGGCTAGTGCTCATTCAAGTGATTGTGTCAAAATAATATGAAGGTATTTATTAATAATAAATATATTCAGAGAAACGAGTTACTGCTGTAATTTAATTCTCATTTGTTTTCTTTACATATATTGGTTTGTTCATACTCATGTAAAATCTCCAAAATGAGTGAGTCACATGCTGATTGCTAAAGCTAGCTTAGCAAATAGTACAAATCTATTACCTTTTGTTCAGTATTTACTTAAAATTTTTCCTGTTTGATCCATTCTTGAAAATATTTATATTATCATGCTACACAAATACTAGTTAATTTTACATTGCTGTACTTTTCTTTCCAAGTTTCTTTGCATATTGTCTGACCTTTTATAATTATTTTATACTCTTTCTGCTTCATGGAAATGTCTGTGTGTAATGGTAGATGTATGTGAAGTGGGTAGGAGTACAGTCCAAGTTAAATCTTTTTCAATTTCCTGTAGTGGCGGAAAAAGTTTATTTAGCTGCCACATGCATGCATTGACTGCATGTATGTGGCTCAAGACCGTCCAAACATATGAAAAAAGCGACATATGTACATGCAGTGGATGACAAATTCTGTAGGATTCATTGACAATTGTCTCTGATTTATGTTTTTACATTGGGGCAGCATTAATAGAAATGAACTATAAATTAACAATTTACCTCACGTTGCAGATGGCTCAGGGTGTCCGAGGAACTGCTGCTCCTCTGTCCGACCTGCTCATGCAACTTGAGGACTACAATCCTACTGTGAGACATTTCTTTCATAATACTAGATAGTTCCTGTGGAAATTCCACAGTTTAGATTTGATCTATTTGAACTTGTTATTAAGATGAGTGTATTAAAGATTTAGTTATTGTGCTTTAAATGAATATTTTTCAGGAGCATATGCAAAACTCTTTCCGTATCACTTCAACTGATAACATGGCCTAGATAATAAACGTGTAAATTCCTCAGTTTAAAAGTGATAAAATTCAGGATCTATGAAATAATTTTCAGTTTTACCCGTGGTACTATCAGAAATGGTAATCCGACTGGTGTTATTAAATTGATGGTTAATATTGTAATTAATTAAGAATTTTAATACAGAGAAATTTTTGTCAATCTATTACGTTCCTTCAGCAGTACACACAAAATGGTAGGTATGTAGCAGGTATAATACTATTTTTCAAAGCCCAGCAGCTAATATTCCTGATTCTTTTAAAATATGGTGTTCTCATATCATACCATTACTCATATTAGTAGTTCCATTTCATCAAAATATAATCAGCACCTTTATTGAAAACACTTATAAACGTGAAACTATTCCAGCATGCACCGAATCTAGATGAATACTCCACATGTTCATACAAATTCATCAATTTCAATTAATTACTACGTATTTGACATTTTTAAGTGTAAAGTAAAATTAAACACTTGATATAAAACTTATTCATCACTTGAATGTCAAATTAAAGGTGAATTGAAATTGCTCATTCGTTTAGATAGTTGAGTGTTTGCTGTAAAATCCGTAGTGTGTCATGTTTTGTTGACCCGAGGTACTTAAATGTTTGTTGTAAAGTCCGTAGATTTTCTTGACTCTCGTTCAGTGACCTAAATATCAGGTTGTCACTGGAGTTCTGTCCATTTTTTAACTTGAAATGAAGTAAAAATCCTGTCAAAAATGTATTTATTTAGTCTTCAACATAGTCACCATTTTAATTAATTACATCTTCCCAACTTGCTATAAGCTTTCTGATTCCTTCTTCATAGAATTTAGCCAGTTTGGACTAAAAAAAAGAAACTAGCTTCATTTCGACCTCTTCTCTTGAAGTAAGCCTATGTCCCATAAATGATTCTGTAAGCTCATGAGAAGAAGAAAATCGGTTGGAGCAAGATTGGGAGAATATTGTGGGTGATGCATGACTTTCTAGCCCAATTCTTCAATGAGATTTTTGGTTGCTCTTGAAGTGTGGGGTCTGGCATTGTCATGGTGCTGAATCACTCCTTTTCAATTGATCAAAGAAGGCCGTTTTTCCTGCAAAACTGCTGTTAAACGAGTTAGCTGCTGACAGTAAACTTTAGATGTTATTGTTTGATTGTCATCTATTAGTTCATAATAAACAATTCCCTTCAAATCCCACCATACACACAAAAGAATTTTTTAGGGTGCAGTCCACTTCTCGGCTGTGGAATTGGCTTTGAACCACGACTTAGCCACTGTCTTTTGCGCTTAACATTGTTGTAAAGGATCCACTTCTCGTCGCCAGTTATGATTCTGTCTAAAAAAGGTGCCTGAAGTTCACGAGAACGCAGTGAAACACAACAGGTCACATGCTGTTGCCTGTTGATTTCTGACAATTCGTGTGGGACCCATTTCCCAGACTTTGAGACTTTGACTAGTCTTTTCATTTCCCGATATATGGTCATATGGCTTACATTAAAGGTTTGCTCAGTTCTCTATTAGTGCAGGTTAGATTTTCATCAATGGCAGCTTGCAATTGCTCAGAATTGAGTTGTTTTGAGCATCCTGCTCTCGGTTCGTCTTTCAGACTGAAGTCATCGTTTTTGATACGTGAAAACCATCTTTTGCAAGTCTTTTCATTCACAACATTATTTCCCCAAGTGTCTTTGAGTGTTTTTACTGCTGAGCTTGCCGTATTGCCTGTATGAAATTCAAACAGTAAAATATGCCTGATGTGTTCTTTACTTGGAGTGTACATTATAATTATGGCTAAAAATAGTTATTAATAACGATAATTATCACACAATCTGAATGAAGAAATAATATTTTATTAATTACCATAGATAAGCATACAACATTAACAAGCTAAATTGAAGTAATCGTGCCCTAAACATATAGCTCAAAAATTGGACATAACTCCTGTTACAACCTGATAGAAACATGTGATTGTGATGTTTATAATAGCGTGCAATAAAAATGTAATATTTATTTCAATCCTAGATAGTTTCCGTGTAAGTTTCACAGTTTATAAGTGATAAAATTCATGATTTTTCGCTTTATAATTACGTTATAAATTTGATTAGATTTGACTAATTTCGAATTATTACAAATGCGAAGGCATTAAAGATTTACGACGAATTATTGTTTTTAAATGAATATACACAGAACTTCCATTCTTTATTTTATCTACCAATAACATGGCCTGTGTAGGAGATGAAAGCTGATAACAGTTTTAAATAATCTTATTTTTTAGTAATCTGGTCGCTATGGTATCCACAATACAATGTTAGTAATATATGTATACCCATTTTGATTTCTGTCCCGTTATTTTTCTTCAGTAAAGGATAGGGACAAAAGCGACGGACACGTATAGAGAGATGGAGACAAATTTTTCGAGTTTTTATGCGTGCTCCATGCATGCTTATACGCCCAATTTTTATGAAAGGTAACGATTTAATTTTTTTCGATTTTTGTAAAAAATGCGCGAAGTATCCCCCTGACCAATTTTTTAGTTTTTCGGTCAATGTCTCAGAATGTCATGAAACTTGGTACACAGTTCAGGCAACGATTGTAGACGACATAGAACGACTCGGTTTGTGTAAATTGTTCCGTTATTGTATCTAAAAATTATCCATTTATTTATGTTATAGGATGCTATAGATTTCTGATTTATTTTTCTATTCTTCAATATTTGTTTGCGTTTTCAACATATTCGTGCTCCATCTCTGCTTATACCCCTAATTATTTTGAGTTATTGATTTAATTTGTTTTCAATTTCTGTAAAAAATGCACAGGGTATCCCCTGACCAATTTTTTTTAGTTTTTCGGTTAGTGTTTCAGAATGTCATGAAACTTGGTACACAGTTCAGGCAACGATTGTAGGCAACATAAAAAACGACTCTGTTCGTGTAAATTGTTCCGTTATTGTATCTAAAAATGACAATTTTCATTTATTTTGGTTGTGGGATGCGATGGATTTTTGGCAGTTATTCTGCTATTCTTCGGTATTTGTGTTTTCAATATATCGAGGTATGTGATGGCGTGCCATCTTGCTTGATACTAAAGCTTTGACAACTTTTGAAGCCTAAACACTTCCTTTAGCATGTCCAAGTGTCTTTTAGAAGTGCAACGGTTACATGATTTTCAGAATTTACAATAAAGAACGAGCCATAGATTTTCAAGGATCTTACGCCATACCAAATAAAGACTAAGAGTACAAAAGTGTCCTGTATGGTGCACATTGCCCAATTGTAATGATCGGCGTGTACCATATATGGCGCGGGTTGAATTGTAGTGCAGTAGGTATGAGATTTAATTGTTTTCAGAAATCCTGAATATTTCCATTGACCTCGTTTTGTTTGCAGATCCCTGATGCGGTAACCTCATACTACCTCAACACGGCCGGCTTTGAGGCCAGCGACGCTCGACTGTAAGTGCTGACGTGTGTTCATTTTTCCCTTTGTTTGGATTCTCTTACTGTTGAAACTCCACGCCGTGAACTAATGAACATCGCCCTTCTTGCGCACGCTCTCGTGTAGCTGTGTGTGGGTGGCAGAGATTTAGTGCTAATGTTATTAGCTTATCTAATAACAGAAAGAAGAAATAAACCAATTACTTAAGACATTGGTTCTCAACCAGGGGCAACTTCTTCCCTTGGGGGGAAATGGAAGGGCTCCAGGGGGGAATAGGACAAAAAAAAAAGAATATTAAATATGTCAAATACTAGTATTTTTCAAATTTAAGTATTTGGTTGCATTTCATATATAACCATTCGATTCATGTCATATATGGCACATACCAAAATTTGTTATATGATAATTAGGGCTGTAGAACAGTGCATTCTGTCTATGGCGGGAAACTGACGGTTGAATCAATCACGTTTCAAACTCGTTTTGTTGTGACACCCGCCCTGTAAGTGGTGTTGCGCGTGGATGGGTTGGCTGTTATTTAACTTGTTCCCGTAATTTTTCGTGTTTAATGGGTAAGTAATAAACCATACCAGGCGTGTAAATTACTGGTCTATGTTGTTTCTTAGTAGCAAAGAAATTTATAGATAGTTTTTTATATTTAACTGCTTTTAGCAAGATGTTTATAAATACTGCAATTTTTTCAGCTAAATGCAGGTGGCTGTCTCTGGACTGGTAAATTAGTGTCTGTTTGTTCATTTGTGTAGTATATCCCATATATATTGATATTCTTACCAATTAATTTACCGTATTCTCGAGTTCCCACGTACACTGGATCGGGATAATTATTTATTTTAAAAATAAAAAGTTTTTATAGAACAGAAATATAAAAGAAACAAGGGGGGAATGGCCGAATTATTGATCATTTAGGAGGGAATGGCGGCGAAAAGGTTAAGAACCAATGACTTAAGAGCTCGGTCGACTTTCAGAGATGGGGATTCTGTACCTAGTCAGTTCACTCCTGCAAGTGACTGAGACAATAATTTCACGTTCAGTGCGCCTGTTCAATGGCAACTCAGGTTTATTTTGTACAGAAGGTCAGGAAGATTGTCTTTCTTTATTCAGTAACGTCGACTAGTTGACGTAGCTATAAAGTCAATACATGCTCTTCAGCTGTTCACATTTCAGCGTTGATGGAAGTAACAACACGACGCACGTCTTTTTTCAGTTCATGTAGAGGTGTAGGCTGTTACACTGCTGTAAGTACTGAGACGATGACGTTTCGTTTAATTCGCCTTCTTTACTCCAACTCATGCCTTGCTTTTTGCATGTGTAGGGTCCGGCTCATCTCACTGGCAGCTCAGAAGTTCATCTCTGACATCGCCAACGACGCCCTGCAGCACTGCAGGATGCGTGGTAACCAGCAAGGAGGTGGGGCCAAGGGAGGGAGTGGTGGGAGCGCTGGTGGTGTTGGGACAGCGGGGGCAGGGAGCGCGGGTGGTAAAGTGGGAGGCAAGGATAAACGATATACCCTCACCATGGATGACTTGGCACCCGTACTGGCTGAGTATGGTGTTACTGTTAAGAAACCTCACTATTATTTATAGTATTCCTCTAGCTAGTTCATCAAGTTTTTGCTTCAGCTATATTTTGTTTAATTGTAAGTGTACATCTTCTGCAAAAGATTTTTTCTTGGCTATCAGGTTTTATGAGCGTGATCGTAGGTTCTTTTTTCTTAAACTTTCATGACGCTAGGCAGGTTTCATAAGCACGTGTCAGTACGTACGTAAACTACCAGCACATTAAAGTAATTCATGTTTTACGTGCGTTATTTAGCCAAAGTATTTCGTTCATTCTTTGAAAAAGTTCCAAGTTTTCGCTGCCGCATTACTTCCTTATCGCTTATCCTTTGCGTTACCGCCTTTGATAGTCATAATTAGTGCTGCTGCTGTGCATGTTCATGCTGGACGAGTTGGTCTTTATAGTGAATTTAAATTTATGTTGGTGACGAAAGCTTCACGTTAAAAAAGAAGCTTTAAAATATGAAGTGCATCAGCGAACTTTTGAGGAAAACTTTTTGAACGAAGAGAATGATTATTTACTCTTCTAGAGCTTTGTGAGGATGATCTTGGTAGCAAGCTTTATATGGAAGTAAGTAATCATTTTTATTAATCCTTGCTGTAGCCAATACGTTAATCTTTAATTGTCCTAATTACAAGAGAAGAGTTTGTCAGCACAACGTTGTGCTGACAAACTTTAAAAGTAATACGACGACAATTATTATGTATGTTTTATTAAATAAATACTCAAATACACATGGGTTTAATGCTTGTTCTTTCTAGTGTTTAACGTTGGGCCTGAAACATGAGGGATATGTTGGACAACATTGCAGAAGGAAGCTATGTAACCACATCATTGCACTAACATTTTCTTTCAGAGAAGCAGAACATTAAGAGTTATACGTTACGATGCGAAAAGAGAACTAATATCAAGCAGGTGAGCGTTTCTTGTTTTAGAAGTTACATCCCTTACACTGGTAAGCTGGTCTTCATGAAGCTCACATCCAGCGAGCTGCAGTGTGACTGCGACTTGTGTTCAGTCAACACAAGTTTGATGGCAACATCAGCTCTACAACTTTCGTCTCCGAGGTGCGTTGCGAATTATTTCCGACACTTCGCAGTTTCTGCTATGCGAAAAACTAAGCATGATAGCAAAAACTTGGTTTCAGCGTCTCTGTAAGAGCTGCTTTCAGCGTGGACTCTTGCAGCCCCTGGAGAATTGCGTGAAGATTCTGCGTGAGCAGCGGCGAGAGTCACAAAGATCAAGTAACCTGACGACCCAGACCCCACAGCACTTACTGAAGGGTTACGTTTAAATCGTACGCCAGCCTCATTCATGTGAAAAGAAACTGAGGTAAGTGCTATAACCTGCAGTAAGCATTGCTGATCCTAATGCGAGTGAGGCACACTGATGACAGCACACTCAGCATACTGGGATGCAGCTCAGAAATGCTACCGCGGAGAGCGCATAGTCAGTCATCTGGAACACCAAGTCACACCCTAGGAACCTCTGGCGGCACCGTTGCTTTGAACAGTGTCCCCTTTGAAAAGCCAAGTTACAAATCTACGTTCGACAAACTGTTACTGTTGATCAAAAGCAAGGCAAATTTTTACTGAAACAAATGGTTCAAGATGCACAGCAAACACGACTGAAGTTAACACTCCTTGAAGAAAGTCTAGCAACATTGCGTCTAATTATTTGCAGACAAAGACAAAATTCAGCGGGATCCTATGCCAAGTATCTGTTGAAACTCCATCAAAATTGTTAAGTCCAATGAAGCCCAGTGCATAATGAAGATAATTTTACATGAGAAGAAACAAGTCTTGCATATGTGAAATGATTTAGTCATTCATGAAACATCTGACTAGGAAAAGCAGCATTGTATTGACGCTACTCTTGAGAGTACGTTAAATGTGACCTATTAACGAATTATTTAGGAACATCCAAGACAGGTCGTCAGTGAACCACAACGACGGGAGAACAATCAAACAGACAACCACTGCTGCTGCTCAGAGAGCAATGCAAAATCCCTGAAATGGACTGACGGGAGGACAATAAGATTATCACACCGGGGAAGTTCTGAAACTCAAGCGTGCAAGAAGCTGCCTTCTTTGGCTCATGGATCAAGCTGAAGCTTTTTCCGAGGCTGCAGGTAAGAATTGACAACGATAATGCCACGTCACAGAAAAATAAAAAATCCTGAATGCATCTGCTACTTCAAGATTAACGCTTTGATTTGCACATGGTTTACTTTACATAACCGAGAAAAGCACGAAATATTGTAACTGAATCTATAATAAAACAAGGTACGAACTGCACCTACACATAATGCAAACATTATTCTACAGTCAACAAAAATCTAATTATTTTGACTAGAGGTACGAAATTAAGACTTACACACACAAATATCCTTTGTGAATATGCGGCATTACATTACGTACAAACAGGTATGGCTACTTCGCTGTTCAGTCATTCATTCACCTAAAAAAAGCGGAATAATCGACATCAACTGAATGGCATTCATTATACAGAGATCATTGTTCGCACAGGGCCTAGAACTATGATTAACTACTAATATCAAGTTAGGGTAGCAGCGATAATATTTACACGAGGAAAACATGTCTGATTCCTAAAAACCGACCACACGCGTTCATGCATTGCAGCTACAGGACGCATGAACTCATCTACAGGACCTGGGCAAGTATGCATGTTCCGGTGAACTTCCACAGGCATTCTTTATTCAGGTGGACTTGTACAAGTTCACTTGTTTGGGTAAACATGCCCGATCAGGTGGGCTTGTGCAAGCATGCCTGTTGACGTATACTAGAAGAGGTATTTATTTGTTCAGTTGAAAATGAACAAGCCTGACTGAACACATGTGCTCGGTTGAAGGGCAATAAATCCTTAGCACTTACGATGCATCAAAGAACGCACGGAAATCAGACGCGTTGCTTACGGCTCCTCAGAAATGTTTTAAAAAAATTTCTGAAGGTAACTTTGGCACACGTGTTTGGGGAAGAGAACCACTGCACTAATTCAGGAAGTGGGCAATTCAAAACTTTGTAATCTCACGGATGGTCCATCATGAAAGGGTGGTCGTTATCTATGAACCTATGGATCTCATACATTGAGCTCTATTTCTACATTTGTAAATGCAGGTTTTTATTCCTTAAGAGAATCATCGCGTATCATCAAAAAAGTGAATACACAAAAGAGCAAGCGTATGAATGGGCCAAGAGAGGTGCCTTATTCATCAGGATGGATAAGAGTTCTGTACAATAGGACCAGAGTAATATACAAGGAGGACAAGATTTACACGGACAAGAAAATAAAAATTTGCAAATAGGGCAAAACACAGCACTGTTTGTGGAAAGTTAATATGCTTTTTAATATGAAGAATTTATGGAGGACAGCATCACGACCGCCGTCGTTCAGTGCTGCTACACTTATACGCTCTATGGTCACGTCTCTCATGCAAGTCCTCCAGCACTAATGCTATCTTTTTGTGAACGTACGTGTATCAATTCTGAAGATCTTTGAAATGGATACATCGCTCAGTGAGTGCTTCCTTACTCAACTGCTGGCTATCGCAACTCCGCTTTTCTCAATAAGATGAAACGAACAAAAGTATTTCACGAATAAATGGTCCCCACGAAGTGACCTGCAGTAAATTAATTAAAGAGGCAAGCACTGTTTAACACAGAATCCTAAACTTTTTTTGCGCTCTACAGAAAAACGTGCTCCAGAAGCTGAGCACAAGTTAGGCTTTATCAGCTACAACAAATAGTAACACAAAGCAATAATATTTCCAGGAAAACCTTGATGAACATTGAAGTTATGATAAAAAGAAATATCACTGATGCTTATTCCCCACAATATTAAAATATGGAAAGCAATTGGTAAGCTCGAGCATCTGAAACATGGCAACTGTAGCCTTGTGGACGAACGGTAATCTGAATAACCTGCAGCCTAAACAATTTTAAGAAGTAACCATTCTTAGATACAGCATTAAACCAACATTAGTGATGAATTTTGTGAACTACATACCTTGATGTTGACGGTCCAGAAGAGGCGAGGAGTTGAGTTGTTATTTCTGTGAAGTCAATTTTAAGACATTCCTATGCGAATGCCTTCCTTCGCACCACCGTAGACAGCAGTACAATTGTAAGTCACGATTCAGTTGTTATTTTTCCTATCCTAAGCTTATGTGCGGTTAGGAAAGTTATAATTAACAGCGACACACGAACAAACTATTATAGATAATCATAATATCTACAACGGCTCCTTGTGTTCGGAACAAGGATTAGTCAGAATTTCCGAATTGAACAACTTAATCGGGATGAAACCATTTTATAGCTTGATGATCCAAGATGACGATTTAAAGTTGTCTTACTTCAACAGAGTTTGTGAGACATTTGTCCGATAATATCCGGTATTAGTAAAAGCTTCACTTACATATTATGCACGATAGCGCTCTACATTTTAACAAAAAGTGATTTTGCACGTGCATGTTCTCTGACTGCTGTAACTCCGTATTACTCGCGCTGTCTCGTTATTGTAAAAACACAGCACTATGATACCTACTAACATAGCTCAGGCTTAAAGTACAAATTGTCACATCAGACTCGAAATATCTGCTTATGTTGGCTTACATTACTTGTTAAATTGTAATAATATTTCAACTAAAAGACTTCGTTTTGATTGGGATTACCTCTAGGAATTCAAGCCATTATAACATTGAGGTAGCTGCGTGCATTTCCAGTTTAAAATGACCAAGGAAACTTCACAGCCAGCTAAAATCCAAAAAAATTGTAAAATACAATTTTACCTCAAAGGTAAAAACAAATAGAAATACTAGAAGATATTCCACAGTATGATCTACAGATAGTGATATTGAAACAATAACTCCTAAAAATATATCTCCTAAACATTAAAAAATGTAACTATGCTACCACAGAGGTCAGAAATTGATATACAGTGGCATAAATTTCACATTTCAGATTATTTCATCTCGAAAGTTGCACCTTCAAAGCTGGCTCAGTTACGCAGTCCCAGTCGTCATTTAAGGTCAAATTTTCCACTCACTGAGCAACAATTATCATGTATCATCTTAACATTCAGGTAGCTCCAGGGCATCAAATTTTTCTAAAGGACATTCTTGATCAAATTCTTCCTCAATCATTCACGTGAGGGACCAAACAGTCTGGTATATAATAGAATTGACAAGAGATTTAACTAAACAGCTTCATTTTAACCTCGAATCCTCACTGGCAAGAAGTTCGTAGCATTACAGAACTTAGACGGTTAGGATTTTTTAACGAAATTCCACATTAGGTGAGCTGTAAACATGTTGGGTTTAACCCATTAGAGCCGCTGCGTATATAAATATACGTAACAAAAAATTGTTTTTAATGTTTAAAATATGATGTTAAACTTGCTTTTCTTTGAAACAACGTGTACTTTAAAGTCTAATTCACGTTCAATACACGTATGGAACTGGTATGATCTACCAGTAAGTAATAGATATAATTTCCACCAATTTTCATTGCCCTAGTAGCATTTTCCAACTTTCAGCCATAATGGGTTAAACTATGGAAGCATGTAACTAATTCTGAGAAAACATCTTGAGTAACAGGCCAAGAAGCAACACCTGACGCAAATACTCAAGTCAGGCAAACGAGAACTCCAGCTGGTGGTATTTTTTGGCTGTTTCGAGGAGGACTGATTCCAGCGCGTAATCTGGCCACATGATAAATAGTTTGTTTTGCATCAGTTACCTAACAAGCTACGCAACAGGTACTGGGCTCCAACGAACGATTAAATATTTTCTACGAACTATCGTTTTAATATCACTATCCGTATATCATACTGTAGTATTTCGAGACGTATGATATAAAATGAATCAAAGCTAAAAGATTAAAATTAAAATAAAAGGAATTTAAATATCTGTTAAGCCATAATTAGTTTTCCCAAAACTGAATAGAAGTGTTGCAATCGAGTTCATAATTAACTAGTCAAGAAATACTGATTTTTTCCCTTGTAAATTATGATTAAATCGCAGACTTGCGTGATGTTGCCGATGCGCAGTCCCACTTAGCTACTTGTTCACTCTTCCCCTATTCCACTTCCATTTTCAGTCTTTTCAAGTCTACCAGAATTCTGCAGTTCATAAAGTGTTTGTAGATTTCTAGAAACCCAACAGTTTCTTGATATACCAAATTTCACAAAACAAACTCAAAATTTGAAGTCCACAACCGTAACGAAGACTACTAATTCCAACACAACGTTATTTTTCAGTTATCACATTGCATCAAGAATTTCTAACCTTACGACACACTGCAAGTACGGAACTGTCCAAATTATCAAGAACATCTTCAAGTCTTAGAAAACTTGTCTAGTCCCATACTACGAATTGCTTTCCCGTTTCATGATACTAAATGTTGAGCGCAACATTTTGAGCACCAAGACGCTTTTTAAGTAGTGAGAGCTTCTAAAGTTCTCTCCTGAAAACCTAGAGCATATAAAACTTCAAATTAAAAATTTTGAGAAAGAGGAAGTTTGAGTGAACTAGGGAGAAAGTCCGACCTACCAGACAGGGCACTTCTTGGCGGGGTTCATCCTAGACCCCTTGGGGCACTTGAAGGTTTCTGCGAACTCAGGGAAGTTGGAGAGGGACCCCAGAACCCGGAACTTTGCGGGCACGTGAGGGTCTTTCTTGATCTCCAAATGCGCTCGCTCCTTCGTCATTGTTGAACACCATACCTTAAATCAACGGACCATATTAATATCATCACAACTAGACAGTTCCCGTAGAATTTCCACGGTTTAGATTTTACGGATTTTGATTTATAATGAAGACTAATGTATTAAAGATTGACGCCGAATTATTGTAATTTGAATGAATATTTTTCATCAATATATATAGATCTTCTCTTCTGTATCTTATCTATCGATAACATGGCCCAGTTAGTACCCGTTGAAATTCCTCTATTTGAAATAATAAAATTAAGGATCTATGAAATAATATATAATTTTCAGTCTTACCCGTGGTACTGTTAGAGTGTGGACAAATGGAGTATTTAATAGCGATCCGATGCCTTTTGTATCCACAATACAATGCTTGTAATACATGTATACCCGTTCTGATTTCAGTTCAATAATTTTTCTTCGGTAATACCTAGATAGGAAGTTATGAAACAGATACGGAGATATGGAGATACATGGTCGATTATATATGTAGATAATACCGGTTTAACCACCGTAACCACAATAAGAGCGAACGGATCATAACAGTTCATATACTTGCTATATTAAATTTTACTTCGATGACAGCATTTAATGGAATAATGTGCGCACGTATAAAAGATTTAATCATCAGTTATAGCGCGATGCCCCATGCTGAGAAAGTGAATAGTCATACTCTTTTATTAAGATGCGTCACACTCAGACGACAGCTACCATACCTCAGCTATTTCTCTTGCAAATTTAGATAGAGAAGCTGAATTTACTGTGAGAAAATAAATTTAAAAAGGCGAATACTGTTACAGGTACCTCCACAATTTCGTATCTAAAGTAGATAAAATATAGAAGTTTCGAGAAAGTTGTGTAGTGTCTAACGCCAGTTTTAATTTGACGGAGAATGCCTACGTTTTCGGACACTTCTCAAAAATATATTTATCCCTAAGCAAAATCCTACAATTGATTATGCTATTCATATCAGTACAATTATGCATACAAACAGTCGTTTTTTAGTTGCCTGAACTGTATACCAAGTTTCATGACATTCTGAGACATTGACCGAAAAACTCGAATAATTTCGTAAGGGAATACCCTCTGCATTTTTTACAAAAATCGAAAAAATTTGAAAAGCACAAGTTTCCTAACAGTTCAGTGTTTAGGTATGCATTAAGCATGAATATGTCGAAAACGCAAACAAATACTGAAGCATCGCAGAATAATTACCAAATATCCAGAGCATCCATCCACAAAAAAGGAGTAGATCGAAATTAGGATTTTTGAACACGACAAAGGAACAATTTACACAAACAGAATCGTTTTTTGTTGCCTATAATCGTTGCCTGGCCTGTGTACCAAGTTTCACATTTTGAGACATTGACCGAAGAACTCGAAAAATTTCGTAAAAATTTCCCTTTGCAATTTTCACGTAAATCGAAAAAAATTAAAATCAGTAACTTTCTTAATAGTTAGGTGTTTATGCATACATGGAGCCCGAATATGTTGAAAACGCATAGAAACACTGAATAATCGCCTAAAATACAGAGCATCACACCAGAAAAAGAGTAGATGGAAATGATTTCTGAATACGACAACGGAATAACATATATGTAGACTGGATCCACAAACGTATTAAATAATGACTAGGATATGACAATTCCTATTGATCGTGATGGATACTGAAGAAATAACGGACGAGTTCCGTGAAGGTGTTTTACAAAAATACAAATACTTTGTCAGAGGAGAGAGAGCTTTTAGAGTCACCTATGAACTAAGTCTTAACATTGGTTGCTACACATTGATTAGATGGATAACAGGATTTCAAAATAAAGGAGCGATATCGAACAAAAATCTCGTACTATTCGAAATGAAATAAATATTAACAAGGTGTCGCATGTATATCCAGTCCTTGTAATTATTTACTTACGTGTGTGCATTCAGTGTACGTTCATGTACGTACAGTATTTCAGTAACAATCAATCGCAGAATGTTACTTAAAAACAGTTTTGAGTTATAAAGGTTCCTCACAGTTGATATTTTTTGTCTTGCGCTGTATTACAGATTTTTATTTTAACAATTGTCGATACAAAACCAGAAACACTTCCATGATAACAAATAATTTATTGATTGTTACCTATATATGATATCTACCGAAATAAATACCTAACATATACTACCAAAAAGATTAACTTGCCTTAATAGACAAAGAGTAGTATCATCTATCTGTCGTACGGTCAAGAAAAAACCGTCATCGTAAATTTGGCACAACGGTTGTACTGTCCTGCACTAAACTGAAGGATCTCTCACCTGTCCGAAGGCCAAGAAGAAAAGTCTGTCGTGTGAGACGTCAAGACCAGGTAGAGGAGCTTCCTGGCCGTGTTGCTTCACCCACTCCTGGTACGCTCCGTAGCTCGCCTTCAGGCCCCCGTTGTCTGCTATGTTCTCTCCTGACGAAGGTAGACCATTAGCATGCACGGTACAGCTACGCGCACCCACGGCACAGCTACGCGCACCCACGGCACAGCTACGCGCACCCACGGCACAGCTACGCGCACGCACGGCACAGCTACGCGCACGCACGGCACAGCTACGCGCACGCACAGCACTCTACATATTTCTGATCGAAACTTTTCATACTACTGACAAAATGGACAGTCCACCACCGTGACAACAAACAACGATTAAAATCCCTGACAAAGAAGCAACTCGGTTTCTGTGTTTGAGCGAAGAAACAGATCATGTAATCAAGGAATGAGCGTCATGTTTTAACACATCGTTAATTACTTTCATGTACTGAAGTAGTGAGAAAAGAATTAATCTTGTAGCTCGTGTCTTAGGTACACTTGAAGCGTCTAGTTCGGATAGGTCGGACCTACTGATGAACTTGCCTACGATTTGTTAGGTTTTTCAGACCGGAAAGACACGAAAGAATAGCAGATCACACTAAGTACAAGAAATGTAATGGCAAAATAAACAAAGGCTTTTCACAATTAAAATCCTTTATAATCAAAAACTTGACTTTCGCAAGTCATTTTGTGCATAATTTTCGTATTGGATTTTGGTGATAGCGTGGAGAAGAAAGAATATAAAAAGTGGCTGTTATATGATAATTCTCAATATATTTATCTAATTGGAGAAATCACATTAACACGTTGCCTGCGATTGCCTAGCCGGTGCAAATCTTTACTTTGTACACACAGTCACTAGAAAGCTTTGAAAAAATTACAGAACCTAACCTGAGTGACCCACCGGTGGGTCGTATCGCACTCAACGTGTTAACAGATCTTACACGGGTATTGCAACCCAAACTGCTGTCAAGAAAGGACCTGTGAAGTACTATTTCAATGAGGTCTTCACCCACAAAGAGACTAAAAGTATCATTAAGAAACTAACTTTATGTTAGGTAACTAATACAAAAAGTTATATGCTATCGGGTACACAGTACATATTCCTTGGATTTTAAATTCGTAACGGTTACATCTTAAGACTAGTGATGCTCTTAGCTACAGTTCCCGCCCTCTGTGGTGCGATTTCAGTAAAGGTTCAAAGGAACACGTGAATATGAGCTGAAAGTTTTGACGAAATAGTTCGTCAGTCAGTTAGCCTTCCTAGTCCCCTACGTCACAAGCAGTAAAAGGTGACCAATGCAAAAAGAAAGCAACGGAAGGACAGGTGAAAAATGACGGATAACTAGGCGAAAAATGACAGAATTAGGTGAAAAATGACAGAAAATTAGTTGACAATAACTGGGAACTAGGTGACAAATGACTGAGGACTAGGTGACAAATAACTGAGGACTAGGTGACAAATAACTGAGGACTAGGTGACAAATGACTGGGAACTAGGTGACAAATGACTGAGGACTAGGTGACAAATGACTGAGGACTAGGTGACAAATGACTGAGGACTAGGTGACAAATGACTGAGAACTAGGTGACAAATGACTGAGAACTAGGTGACAAATGACTGAGAACTAGGTGACAAATGACTGAGAACTAGGTGACAAATGACTGAGAACTAGGTGACAAATGACTGAGAACTAGATAATAAATGACAAACTTGGAGGTCAGACTGACCTAGGGTGAGGTTGCCGTTGAGGTGCTCCTCAGACATGACGTACGCGGAGTACTGGTCAACAAGGCACTTCATCTGCGCCTGGAAGCGACGGTTTGTGTCCTGCTGCCACCACGGCGCCAGGTTCCCATCCTTGTCGTAGTCTCGACCTGTGCGACAGATAACCGAGTTCCAATCACGTCTACACGATCACGTGTACATAACCAAACCTAGACTAGTATAGACTGTCATGTATAAACAACAAAGTATAGATCATCACGTCTAAACCACGTCCTGTGAATCAAATCTAGAAAATCAAGTTTAGGCACATTAGATGGTGGTCAGGTAGCCACCATCTAATGTGCCGTGTGTAGGAAATAGAGGATTGTCGAATTTGGTGAGACGCAGATCGCACCTAAGCCCAGGTGAAACACTTCTCAAAATACCCAGTCTGAAGTGGACGCAATAAAATATGATGGAGTTTCAACACGACAACGAAACCACATGCAAAATGCAGATGCGGGCCGAGTGGTAACTTTGATTAAACAGAATACGACTGAATTACGTTGAATTACCACACACCCTGGTCATCCAAGACATGCCCCAACTCACCCTGGTCATCAAAGTCGTGCCCACACTCACCCTGGTCATCAAAGTCGTGCCCACACTCACCCTGG
>VCRD01006243.1:0-28436 GCA_006783055.1 Trinorchestia longiramus
TTGTCAACGGCGTTTATGTGTCAGCAAGGGTAAGCGTTGACTTGTCTACAACAATTCATCTGTCAACAACGGTGGGTGTTGACTTTCTACAACGGTGTGTGTTGACTTGTCTACAACGGTGAGTGTTGACTTGTCTACAACGGTGAGTGTTGACTTGTCTACAGCGGTGGGTGTTGACTTGTCTACAACAGTGTGTGTTGACTTGTCTACAACGGTGGGTGTTTACTTATCAACAGCGTCCTATGTGTCAACAACGGTTGGTGTTGACCTGTCAACGGCGTTTAGTCTGTCTACAACGGTGGGTGTTGACTAGTCAACGGTGTTTTACGTTTCAGGGGTGGGTGTTGACTTGTCAACATCGTTTTGCCTGTCAGCAACGTGGGTTTTTTCTACAATGTAGATGATTAGATTTGCATACAGCGGCTGATGGTTGAATTGTTTACAACAGTTGTAGACAACTATGTAGCTATGGGCACTGTGAACAGGGGGAAGACTTCCACCAGGTCATAGATATACGATAGAAGTTTCTGTTCTCTTTCCTAATCACAAATTATTACAACTAAGATTAGTTCAATGGTTATTGAAATGAAGAGAAGTTCTTATACTTCTTTGAGCTCTTTTTACAACTGTCATGTGTATGACTAGAGCTACTTATAACTATTACTTATAACTCCTGTTAATTGTGATAACTAGAGTTAATACTTATAGCTAGAGGTAAAACTTACAATTACTCATAGCTATGATTATTCATAACTACTTATAATTACCTAACAGCATACCATACGGTGGTAGAAATGTTCCTTTCTACCGTGCAAGATAGTAGCCCATGCCATGTACTGGTTATTGCACATAAGCGCTTAAAAATAATGATCGTTAAAGATAATTTCCTGTGATAAGAACTTTCTTCAGAGATAATTTTCTAGTATTTGTCCGTATCATAAAGTTAAGCTGTATGCAAAGATATCGTAAAAGTAAAATATTAATGTTTCAGGTTATCTTTGCTAGTGCGATATAAAAGCATAGCTTTTTTTTAGAACACGTAAGAAGCAGATTGAAGGATAGTTAGTTCCATAAGAGACCTTTGTCGCTGTGCACGAACGAGATGCGTACGATGTCGGCGGAAAATCTGCCTTTGAGACCAATAGAACTTTTCACTTTGAAATGTTAATGCAAACTTTAGACACCGCAATATAATCATTACTGATTAGTCCTTTACTTTCTACAGTTGAGCCTCGATTTAACGAACACTCTTTCCCACCTATTAGACCGTTGACTCGAGCATAATTTTATATTGTTGATAACCTTTTTCTAATTTCATATAAATTTGAAGATTTGTGAATAAAATACAGAGGGCGGCAACTTAACGTTGCATTCGAAATCCGTTGCATCGGGGTCCGTTGGATCAAGGTTTAACTGTATACTGTAATCATTGGTGTTTATTTAGTACTTAATTATTAAGTCTAGTTATTTCTAGTTTTTTGAATTATTGGTACTCTACGATCATTATAATTGAAATCCGTGGAGAAGCATACTATTTACTATTATTGAATTTGATCCCAATTTTTCTGATAATTTCTCGTTTTTGAAGTTTAACAATGCAGAATTTACGTGCAGACTCCGTGGTGCGGACGTGCTATTACAAATACTTCCATCCTAAGGAGTGTCTCATAACTAACGGAGTTCTCAATAAAGCCATTCTGCAAGCGTCGGGCAAGACCATCCCTGGGCTCTTGACCGACGAGTCCTTGGCAACTAGGTGAGTGTCAAGACTACAAGTCCTTGGCAACTAGGTGAATGTCAAGACTACGAGTCCTTGACAACCAGGTGAGTGTCAAAACGAGAGGTTCTTACCAACTAGGTGAGTGTCAAGACGAGGGATTCTTGCCAACTAGGTGAATGTCAAGACTAAGAGTCCTTGGCAACTAGGTGAGTGACAATGAGCTCATGAAGTCTAGAATATGTAGGTTTGTGTTTTTCTTGACCTGCATTTGCCATGTGTTGTTTTCTAGTTTTTCTTTTTCTTCTTGTCTTCTTTTCAAAGGTGGATACGTAAGGATACAGGTATAGTGATCTATGGTGGTATCACTCTTCAGTCCCAACCCTCAGAAATCTCTCATCTCCGAGCAGACATTGAATATCTTTATCTTACTCGGAGTGAGTGCCTGAGGGAGTAAGGGACCGTCGAGGAACCCAATAGGAGAAAAAGCAATTAAAGGCAGGATGAGTTTAATACTTTGTACTTGGGCATTTGAATATTATAATAGTTGTTACTTCTTATTTCTTTGATGCGCACGTCTTGCTGGCAGGGCGCCGGAACGTATAGAGTTGGAGCACGTGCACTTTTTGTTAGTGCGTGGGTTGTTTGAGCCCCATCCTCTCCGCAGACAGGATGGCTGGTTTCTGCTTCCTTAGCTCTGCTGTTGGCTGTGAGTTGAGTTGTTCCGGTGATGAGAGTCCTTGCTGGAGACGTTGACTTTGTAAGCGCTTGGTAGAGTCCGTGACGCAGAGCGTTGCAGCCTCGTTATATAGGGTGGTTGGCTTGGCGTTGCTGCCTGAGCGTGACCGCTCATTGGTTAATGTCGTGCTTCTGGTCGTAACGGGGCCTATCCTCGTCGCTGAATTCACTTTTTGTGTCCTGTTTGCTCATTGGTCGATGAAAGCTAGCCTCGTCGTGGTACTCGTTTGTAGTGATTCACTAAACCGGGTTTTGATTCATATTCTTCGAATGGGAAGGACGAAATATTTGTTAAGAATTAAAAATCATTTTATTCTTTGTTGAACAGGAACAATTAAAAAAATACTACTTTAGTTTGAGAACAGTTGTCATCTAGCAGTCGCTTATGGGTTGGACAAAGTTCAACGCTGGTTTTGTGGTGCGCTTCGTGCCCCCTGCCCATAGGAGGCGGAAATGTAGCTGCGTACTTTGATTCGTCTGCTGAGTTTCTTAGTTCGTTTGTCGGAAATCCGTGATTTGTTTCTTGGTGGCCTCTGTAGTTGCGGAAATCATGCCTGCCGGCAGGAAATTTGGTGTTCTCGCTGCACTCGATGATGTATGATAGAACGGATCAGGGTTGCCAGAAGGTTTTCGTGAATAGTAACAACTTCCAAGCTCAAAACGTAACAAATTGGATAAAAACGAAACAAATTTGTAGGATTACTAAATAACTGGACTTTTTTCCCATTATACCTTTAAATGCGTATTTGCAACGTGCTACGAAACTTGTATTAGGTGCTCGTTGAATATATTACTTCTACATTATGCAGATTAATTTTTTTGCAGTAAACTTGTATAATATAATGCTAATAAAACATTCTTCAGGCCTATGCAATTTTTTAATATTATCTAACTACATATATTCTAACACAGACAAAAATCGTGTTCTATTACTAAGTTCATTTTCTCTGCATATACAGATAGCAGAATAAAAACCTTTATTAACCTTTCAGAAAGAAGTTTTTTCAATGTTGATGTGGTATAAATTCTCTTTTGTTAGTTATTTAATTGCTGGGAGGGCTTCCAGTGTGTATAGCAGGTGTCAACAAATAGACATTTCGAATACAAAAGAGGATAATACAGGGCAGGTAATACATTTCAACTGCAATCTATTTTTTACTATAATATATGTATAGCAGAGAAAATGAACGCTCGAAACACACAAAAAATAAGGCAATGAGAGTAGGCGTAGCATTAGTTTGAACAGTAATGAATAACTAAGACCATCAACGCCTATTTCTTCCGAAACATCATTCCAAAATTTTGCTGGTTCTTTTTCACTAATGCGATACGTGTTTTCTAAAGTGAGTTCCCCTCTTTCGGTGTTTAAATGTCTATATTTTGTTTTTCATATAATATGAGAAAATTTTCACGGAAAGGAAATGAGTGTGTATTTTCCCGATATTAAACTTTATTTTAATCAATTGCCTGAAATGTATCATTTGGCAAAAACTGGTCGAAAATTTGGTTCATTAACGGTACATAAAAGTTTAAGATCTTTATCCATAAGTATTTCAGCTCTTTGTCAGATCGTAATTTACTTGCAATTGTCTAAAACTAATCAAGTTCATGCTGATACTCGCCACTGTCCCAGCTACTCTCGAACTGCACAGCGATGGAATGCAGCAGAATAAAACATGTTTCAAATACATACTTTGTATATGCGTTTAAAGTGATTCTCTGAAAATTCATTGACCCAAACATCAATTACTATGTGAACTAACTTTAAATGTTGGAATAGTAACAACTTCTGTGGAAGTCGTAACAGAAGTAACAACATGAAGATATGTAAGCAAAAAGTAACACGTTTCGTACGAACGAAACAATTCTTGCAACCCTGGAACTGATACCCTTGTGCTGCTGCTGCAGCGCCCTATGAAGGAAGCCTCGTTACAGCAGAATTGACTTACGTGATTAAGGTGTCCGTGCATTATTGATGGATTTACTTTAGACGGCATAGGATTTGGGTATCGACTCAAGACTGAGCTAAACTGCTCGTTCCTATTGCCTTATTCTATTGTTTCCGGTTCATAGATTACTTGTTGTGGTAGGAGCCATCTAATGCACTAAAGACCATTACTTGTGACTCCTCATCTCCCCAGGCTATTGTTTCCGGTTCATAGATTACTTGTTGTGGTAGGAGCCATCGAATGCACTAAAGACCATCACTTGTGACTCCTCATCTCCCCAGGCTGATGTCGTTTGTGTATCCCTTTGGGGCGACCCTCAACGTCAAGAAGCCTGCAGTGGCTGTGCTGTCCACAGGCAGCGTATCTTTCCCTCTCAAGCGACCTGTGAGTCAAGCAAAGTTACATGAACCTAATTTTCATAAATAAAATTTTTATGAATGAGTGCTAGCATGAACAAAGTTTCCATGAATAACGTTTCCATGAATAACGTTTTCATGAACAATTTTTGATGAACAATTTTTGATGAACAATTTTTGATGAACGTTTTGATGAACGTTTTGATGAACGTTTTATGAACGTTTTGATGAACGTTTTGATGAACGTTTTGATGAACGTTTTGATGAACGTTTTGATGAACGTTTTGATGAACGTTTTGATGAACGTTTTGGTGAGCGTTTTGGTGAGCGTTTTGGTGAGCGTTTTGGTGAGCGTTTTGGTGAGCGTTTTGGTGAGCGTTTTGGTGAGCGTTTTGGTGAGCGTTTTCGCGAAGAGTTTAGCTACCTAATTGTGTTCGTCACTTTATATAAGCAATGCTTTGTTTCTTAGCCCTATTACCAAGCTACTTCAAATCAAGTGACATTTTTTAATGCAGTTACCACAGGACCATGCAAAAAGAAATACAATAATTTCTTCCCTGAAATATCGAGTGCCCCCGAGTTTTTTATGTTTGTGTGATGGATGTTTGCCTCTCGAGGTTATTTGGTCTGTATGTGTGGTGCATGTTTATCACATACAACTCCGTGTCAAATGACGGTAATTCTTGTTGGCTGCTATCAATAGTCATATTCACAATAAGCATTAAAGAGCATTAACTTTGTGTTTTGTGAACACGACAGTAGTTTAACTGTTTGTAGATAAACTTAAATGTTTGCTTTCAACAATCAGTTACTCTCCTTCAAACTTATTAACTCATATTGATATTTCCGTTTCGTTCAGTATTAAATTTCCATGCTTGTACATATTTCGGTCTCGTTCAGTATTTAGCTTGCGTTCTTGTATTTATTTCTACATCTTCTGTGCTTCATTTCCATTCCTTTACCGATTCTCACCTCTTGCAGTACACTAAGGACAATTCTTAAGTAATTAATTTATTACATTTATGTATGTAATGGCAAGTGCAAAATTTTAATTGGCTTCCACACTCCATGTTTACATGTTGATGTTTATACCAGACTTGCTCACCCATGTCAGATTTGCTCACCCATGCCAGACTTGCTCACCCATGCCAGGCTTGCTCACCTATGCCAGACTTGCTCACCCATGCCAGACTTGCTCACCCACGCCAGACTTGCTCACCCATGCCAGACTTGCTCACCCATGCCAGGTTTGCGCGTTCTCCGAGCATCCAACCAGCAGGGGCAGGGTGGCGGTGCTGGGTTCAGGTCACATGCTCACTGACCACTACATCGACAAGGAAGAGAACGCTAAAATCAAAGACGTCATCTTTCAGTACCTCACCACCCCGGACTTCAAACTCGATCAGATCGATGCGGACGATCCAGAGGTGTGGTTTGTATCCGGGGAATTTATTAGGAAAGAGCAATTTTTTGAGGGGAATTAACCCGTAGATGTTTTATTTTTGGTCACAAGTTGGTGAAAATTTATTTATAGAAGCCACTGCAGTGGAAGGCGAGGTTTTCTTTGGTTGTCATTACGGAAAAAATGTAAAAAGTACTTCTGTGAAGTTGGGGAGTCAATTTCAGTAATTAATTTATCAATGTAATTAATAATATGTTCATCAACTTCATCCAATTAATAAATTATACTTTTCAACACACGAGTACATAAAAACCTTTATATATCACCGTGTAACGTCAACAGGTAACACGTGCATTACCACGCAACACGTGCATTACCAGGTAACACGTGCATTACCACGCAACACGTGCATTACCACGCAACACGTGCATTACCACGCAACACGTGCATTACCACGCAACACGTGCATTACCACGCAACACGTGCATTACCAGGCAACACGTGCAACTCGCACAACATGTACAATACTGTCCAGCATTTTTACTGCCTCCTTCCACTCCAGATCTCTGACTACACGATGACGCCTGACATCTTCGCTCTCTCGGAGAACCTTCAGAATTGTTTGCAGGAGTCAGAGGAAGTGCCAGCAGACTTCACGCAACTCTTTCACTCAAAGGTGAGCTTGGTTCTATCCCGAATTGCTAAATTTTTACGAAATAACTACAGCTTTTTTAGGGCTACGTGCACTTTTTTATAGAAGACGAGCGCTAATTTTTCTACAGGGTGCTCGGATATTTTTGGATTAACGTGGATTGTAAATGCCGCTTTTATGAGTTGTGATTTTGAGCGGCTGTACTAACGAGACAATTTCCAATCCTCTGCTCCCGGCTGGTTTATTATAAGTAACATCATTTACTGGCTTTCTTCGGGTGGGTCAGCCACTCCATTTTCACAGGAAAGCACAAGTGTTAGAGAATTATTCATGAAGATACAAAGTATTCTTTTCCTGCTAAATTTCGCACGTAAACAACAAAATTTAAAATTTTCACCTAAAATTTCCTGAATATAAATTCTATGTGTAAATTTAAATTTGTTGAAGGCTACCTCCATCAGTTTTTGATCATATTTCTCGAGGAAAGAAAATTTCTGTCCTATTGGAAAAAACATTCAAGTGTCTTTCAAAATTCCACTGCTACACGAGTAATTCTACTGTCTTGTACTGCTGGGATGTTTTGCAAAAAATTTATACCAGTATTGTGAAAAATTCTAAGGATTTTGAATTGAATATGCAAACACAATTGACGCTGTCCAATATGATAATTTTTCTACAAGGCAAAGAGTATTAATAATTCCTGTGAGATACATGGTTTGCAAGCAGGATTTACATTTGTTGTGGTCTATGGATCTGAGTCAGCACGCGGAAAGATATTCACCATGCAGTCAAACGTCAAGTGAATCTTTCACATTACTTTACCTCTACATGAACTTGGAACATCAAGCAAATGAAAGGAAAAATTCCTGATACATAGACCTGTGACACCGTAATATTGCGACTTTCCTTGACACAAATGCTAAATTTTTTGATTCTCAGTTTGTAAATATCATGCATAACTCGGCCCCTTAGTTTTACCACTAGGTTTGTGGCTATCACGTGTGACTTGGTCCCTGAGTTTATGACAATCATGCACAACTCTTTCTCTCAGTTTTGTCCCCGCGTTTATGACAATCATGCACAACTCTTTCTCTCGGTTTTGTCCCCGAGTTTATGACAATCATGCACAACTCTTTCTCTCAGTTTTGTCCCCGTGTTTATGGATATTATGCATAACTGTCGCACAGTTCTGCCCTTCAGTTTGTTGATATCCTAGGATCTCAATACATCGTCATCGTGTGAACTATGATGCTAATTATTGATTTCTGTGTGTAGATTTTTTGAAAAAATGCAAAGGGTGTACCCTCATGAAATTTTTGAAATATTTTGGTTAATGTCTCAGAATTTCGTAAAACTCTGTATAACAGTCAGATAAGGATTGTAAACAAGAAAAAATGACTAATTCTGCTAATTAAATTAGATATACATAATTTCCACAGGTCATATATGCCTGTGTAGTATGAGGCATTTAATTTTTTGCCATTTATTCACTAATGGTGTAACATTTGTTGCGTGTGTTTTTATTTCTACTCAATACATGCTCAGGGTGCGAAATATGATGGTGAGAAATTATTCATTGGTAATATGTATATTTTCAAATTTTTTGGTCAAAATCTCAGAATGTCATGAAACATGCGCACAGTTCGGGGGAAGATTATAAGCAACAAAAACCACCCTGTTTCTATAAATTGTTCTGTTGTGTATAAAAACATTCATTTCCATCTACTCATTGTCTGGTATGATGCGTCATATTTTGTGCTATTATTTTGCAATTCTTTAGTCTTTGTTTTGCGTTTTCAAAATATTCGTAATTCATACATTCTTCGACACACAACTATTAGGGAAATTGTTGATTTGAATTTTTTTTGCAATTTTTTGTAACAACTGCAAGTGTTATCCCTTGATGAAATTTTTAGTTTTTTTTGGTTAATGTTTCAGAATGTCATAAAGCTTAGTATACAGTTCAGGCAACGATTGTAGACAACATAAAACGACTCTGTTCGTGTCAACTGTTCCGTTATTGTATCCGAAAATGACAATTTTTATTTATTTTGGTTATGGGATGTTATTGATTTTTGGCAATTGTTCTGCTGTTCTTCGGGATTTGTTTGAGTTTTCAACATATTTGTGCTCTAAGCATGCATATGCACCCAACTATTATGATTGTTATTGATTTAATTTTTTTTCGATTTCGTTATTGTATCTAAAAATGACAATTTTCATTTATTTTGATCGTTGGATGCTACGAATTTTTGGCACTTATTCTGATATTCTTTGGTATTTGTTTGCGTTTTCAACATATTCGTACTACGTTCATGGTTAACCCTTTCGTTACTGACGGCATCTCTGGTAGCCGCAGTCATTTTTCGCCTATTAAGATGCAGAGCAACATGTGTGTCTGTGCAAACGCTGGTAGGGCAGTGCAAGCTACAGTTTGATGAGGACAATGCAGTGACCGTAAAATATCACAAAGCATCTTTTTTTAAATTTGATGTTAAATATGTTGAAAAGGTTCTGATATTTGCATCATGGTGCCGAAAGGGTTAAACACGTCTATTAAGAAAATTTTTGATTCAAATTATTTTTTGATTTCTGTAAGACATGCAAAGGGTATTTCCCTTACGAAATTTTTCGAGTTTAGATCAACATGTCAGAATTTTGTGAAATTTTGTACAACTGTCAGACATGGCGTGTAAAAAAGAAAAAATGCCTCGAGTTCTCCAAATTTCATTGGTAACATTTGTACAGGTCATACACGGCTGTGTAGTACGATGCATTCGTTTTTTTGTCGATTATTCACTAATGGTGCACCGTTTATTCGTGTTTGCTTCTTATCATTATTATTATATGAATGATAAATATGTTTCGCTTGGAGCATCAATACTACTTATGAGATGGTAACGATAAGGATCATATCGGTACACTAAGAATTTCAAAATCCCATGTTTCTGTTCTGTTTAGTCGATTGGAAATTAGTTTCTTTTTTCTTTCTTTTCATGCATAACTTTGTCCATCAGTTTGTGCGTTTAAGTATATAGTGCATATCCCTGTGCCTCTGTCATGCTCCTCAGTTTATAGGTGTTATCCATAACTCTGTTTCTCAATTTTACCACTCAAATTGTGGATATCAGGTATGACTCTGTTCATCAGTTTATGTATATCATTCATAATTCTTTCTCAATTTTACTACTCAATTTGTGGATATCAAGTATGACTCTCCATCAGTATGTGTATATCCTTCATAACTCTGTACGTGTACACGCACAGCTAACGAACATCGACATGGAGATGGTGCCCACGGCCATTGACGCTTATTCGAAGCTCAACGTAAAACATGAACCACTTCGGCTCATCACACCTCAATTCGAAACACCACTGCCACAACTCCATCCAGCGGTGGGTGCTAGCAACATAAATATATTAGAATTTAATAATTATTGAATTTAAGTTTGAGAGCTGAAGTGATTATTGGATGATAAATGTGATGATATGGGTGTCATTATTACCGAATTACTTTCACGATCAGATTATATACTTGAACATGGGATTGTACCTAGTTTGATAGTTGAATTATTTATAAGGTATTAAGAATTTTAGTAGATATTTACAATTTGTAGAAACATCGCAACTATTCTTTAGTAGAAATATAACATTTGCATACAACAAAGATTCTATTATGTGGGTTAACAAATTATTTTATGATAGTAAATTTTGAAGTGTTCGGTGCATATAAAGAACCAATTGGTATCAAAGGAATATAAATTACTTGTTCGATTGATGAACATTATTTCAAACTAATATATCAGGTGTGAACAGAGAGGTCTAGGTCCATACATGCATTCTGCAGGTTTTCCCTCAGTCGGTGATATTTCTCGCATTCTGCAGGTTTTCCCTCAGTCGGTGAGATTTCTCGTATTCTGCAGGTTTTCCCTCTGTCGGTGATATTTTTTGTATTCTGCAGGTTTTCCCTCCGTCATTCAGGGAGCTTCCTAATCCCAGTCTGGAGCTGTTTGACCTGGATGAGGCCTTCAGTTCAGAAAAGTCGCGACTGGCCCAAGTAGGCCTTATTTTGGTGTTGTCTAGGCCTAGTTGTATATAAAGGAAAGCTATTATCTCTTTACCTGTAAATCAATAATAGAATCAAGTTAAGTTTTAAATTACCATTTTGATGACCATAGTGGTCATTGTTAGCAGGAATTGTCACAAGTATTATAACAAAAAATAATGTTAGCCACAATCAAAACTTTACAAATAATGTAACATAAAATAAGCGTGAAGTACAAAATTCTGTAATATATGAAAAAAAGTACAAAATAACAGTGAGAACATCGACATCATTGGAATATAAAAATTCATACGGTAAGGCACGGAAAATACTCTTTTGAAAAACAAATTTAAGTGAAAATCTTTGTAACATAACTATCATTTTTCACTAATAATTTAAGCATTATTTTCGTGAAACAAGTTGCTAGTTAGTGAATTAAGGGCTTTAAGACTGTGAAAAATATGGATAATTTCAATAGTATAGTTTATGCAGGGGGAGTAATAAGAATACTGATATAACCAATAGTATTAATTCAAATAATGATACTAATACAGCTACCAATATTAGTAATGATGAATATAGTACTAATAATAGCACCGATAATACTGATAGTGCTAATAATAAAAACATCATTATCATAAGTGTTATTATAACAAGAATACTTATAACAATGATGTTACTTATAATATTAAAAATAAGTAATACTTAAAATGATACCGACAATAATGCTTACAATATCTGGAGCAACAATCATGAGTTGATTGTTCGTAAGAACACGCACAAAAGCAAGGACGAAGATTTCAACAGTATCAAAAATAATAGAACCAATAATAATAATAAAATCAATCATATTATTACTAATAATAATAATAATACCAATAATGATGAAACCAATAAAAATAATATTACTGCTCATAGAACCAATAATGATGAAACCAATCATAATATTACTACTAATAATAACAATGATGATATAAATTAAGAGCAATAATAACAACGAGACCTCTGCTGTTCAGGTTACGAACAAGTGCAAGGACGAGGATCTGGACTACTACGTACGTGAGTGTGGTGACATTCTGGGTGTCACAGTCAACTTACCGCCCACGTCTCGGTCCGCGAAGCACGTACTCGAGTATACGTTAGCCCAACTCGTCGAGTTCAAGAAGCTCAACCAGGCACGTGAATGTGCAGTGCTTGTACTGTTGTTTTGTGGTTATTCTGTTACCAAATTAAAGGTGTGCTGCAGGTTTACTGGTAGTTTCTGCTGTAATAATAGTTTTGCAGTGTGTTGTTTCAGTGTTAGCGATAGAGTGCTGACAATGCCAGGATAATGTACAGTACAGGGTATCCCCCAAAAACGTTTACACTTTTAAAAGGCTGCAGTTTGAATACTACTCGTATTCATAAATTAAACAAAGTGGATACAAATTCTGGATAGAAAATAAAACTTTAGATCTTGCTCTTTCGAATGAGACCTGGACCACTCTCCTAGCACCAGTAGTATTCAAACTACTACTACAGCCTTTTGTAAATGTGAACATTTTTTGGGAGACCCTGTACAGTAGTTAGATTATGTGAACATACCAACATAACATAACTACTACTACAACATCGGTTCTAATTAGACACTTCAAAGTAACAAGTGCATCTTATTGGCAGGATATTTAATAAAGGCTCGACTGTTCACATTTATAAGTAACTTAAATGAATTAATTTTTGCTTGTTTTTTATTAGGGTGGTGTGCCCATGCAAGCGGTCCAGTTAAACTAAATATTTTAAAACATTCGAAACATTTACAAAAATACAAAAACCCGTATATAGTCGGTTTTTCATTTTTTTATTAACGCATAAATATCTTTTTGTTATTTAGTTTATTTTGTGTCCAGGATCCAGACACGTTTGTAGGAGGCCACTCGGAAATGTAATGCACCTGGAGATGCCACGCACCTGGAGATGCCACGCACCTGGAGATGCCACGCACCTGGAGATGCCACGCACCTGGAGATGCCACGCCTCCGTGGATACCTGGATTTGTCACAAGAAGTAACATGGAGCTCAAGTAGTTCATTTTATCCTGTGTTTGGAATTCCTCTCTGGTATATATTGCTACAAAGGTCAATATGAATGTACTGCAACGTAGTTTTTATTATTTTTTTAGATTAACCGGTCTTCTGGGTATATGATGCATACTTGAATTTCATTCTAAGGCTGCGATGACAGTGTCTGTCGTCGTCAGTGTACTTTGAGAATTCAGCGATCCTCAGTGGCGGCTCCAGCAAAAGCCTCATCTTGGCGACCCACCACAGAGTTAACAACATTGGTTGCAGGAGTCTAGTGTGGGTTTAGTTTTGTAGGTAGGCTTTATCTTTCCTTGTCGTATTTCTCTTTGTCTCTCGTGTGGGAGGCAGTCGTTCGTTTTATTAAGGCTCCTTCCATCTCCTGTTCAATAAATAAAAAATGTAGAAAAGATTCAAATATCATAGAAATAACAATTGGTACTCCATTAGATAACACATTGATGCTGTTTGAGCCTAAAACCTTAAAAATTTCAGAGAAAACTTTAATAAAATTGTGTTTTTGATGGTTCTACTACAAAATCAACCCAATTTTTACACGAGCTAAGGTTGGGCCTCCAGGTGCAGTCGCACATTACGCTGGTTAATAATGATATCAAAATTTCTGGATTGTCCTATTTGTCACTGTAAGACGTTACGAAATCCAGAGATAACTTTTCACAAAATTGAAAAACAATATTTTGATTCAATTTGATTTCCAAGAAAGTTTGACTCTACATACAATTTGAAAAAATCGTATCTTAAAGTATAATCATTACATTGCCTAAATATAATTTATTGTATTCCCATTGTTGTCGTTTGTTTGATTCTTCGAAACACTGCCATTGTGGCACAACTTTGTAACTCTTCAACAGGACGGAGAGTAAAGAAAGTTGGGGATTGAACCCTTCACTGCACCACTGGACCCTGAAGTGTTGCTTGCAAAAGTGCACTACAACAAAAGCTAAGGTGTTTATGAAGCCAGCACTGCACTCAACAGGAGAACACGTTACGGTTCTGCTTGTTTACACGCTGCCCGCAGTGTCATCAGCCAATGAACAGCGTGTGCTTGTGTTCCAATTCTCTTCAGGAAAACGTGTAAAGGTGAAAGGATTAAAAATAGTGTTAAACATTCGTAAGGAACGACATAGCTTGACAAAAGGTAAGCCAGAAGGAAATAAAAGTTAGTACAGTAACCCACAACACTATTACACAACCAATGAAGCTGAACTAGCGGTGGGCTACCAGAAAATAATTTCGAACGGAAGTTTTGATTTAAAACTCGAAGACACAGCGACAAAAGCCAGCTCATATTTGAAATCTCGATATGCTACGAAAAACAAGCAAGCACAAGTCATTTAAAATCTTTTGCACTACCAAATACAGTGAACACTCAGTTACCGAGTTCAATATTTTGTACTTCAGTACAGCCTTTATACTTACGAGCCTGTTTTCTGCTCGGTTGACGAGCAGAATCTCTAAACTTGCGACACCGCAGACTTGCAAAAAAAACTGTATTGTAGTACAAAAAAAGAATTGGTTAACCGAGCGTCCACTGCATGATGCACAAGATTTCTGTGTTTGTCGTGTATTGTCACACGCAATTCAGCATTGAAAAGATGACGCCGTGTACACAGCAGGGATGGGTGTAAAACATCTGAAAAATTCTATAAAATGTACTCAAGTATCACTAAGCTTGTGCTCACACATGTACATCATTCACCGACAACTCGAATACTGTAGTAGCTTAATATTAGAACAATTAAAATAAGTGTTTTCTGATCCTTCTTAAAAAGTGTCAAATTTAATTTTCGTGTACTTAATTCCTCTAAGTAAAAGCTACAGCATAAAAAGCTTAGAATTACAATAATACTACCATCTACACGTACATATAACGGAACAAGGGTAATCCATATACAAATTTAGCCTCTGGAAGTTTTGCACTGCGCTGCAAAACCAAGGGAAAGGCAATAAGCGTTCAAGTCATGCCGCATGCTCTAAAAAAGAAACCTTAAGTCTAATTTACGCAGTTGAGCATCATCTCACTCTCAAATTTACTCAAGAAACTGAATAACTTCATTGAGGGCGCGGCAAATTTACGTTGTAGCGTCTGTCAAATGATGAAAGCCGGCACCCACTCGACTGATTTGACGCTTTAAGGCAATTGTTTGATGTTTCAAAACAATTATTCGATGCTTCAAAGCAATTATTTGATGCTTCAAAGCAATTATTTGATGCTTCAAAGCAATTATTTGATGCTTCAAAGCAATTATTTGATGCTTCAAAGCAATTATTTGATGCTTCAGAGAACCTATTTGATGTTTCAAAACAAATTAAACGTAACAGCGTCATGCAAATATTTCAAAAATGAAAACTTTTTAGTTAAAACTACGACTGTCAGAGGATTTTGCCGCGCCCTCTGAGAAGTTACATTAGTATACACGGGGTTCAACACTACAGTTGTGAGACGCCAAATTTAACTCAAAGCAAAAACAATATTTTTGGTACAAGTCATGGTCATCCTCTGTTGGTCATGCTCTGTTGGTCATGACTCTGTTGGTCATGCTCTGTTGGTCATGCTCTGTTGGTCATGCTCTGTTGGTCATGCTCTGTTGGTCATGCTCTGTTGGTCATGCTCTGTTGGTCACGTCACTTGGTCACGTCACTTGATCACGTCACTTGATCACGTCACTTGATCACGTCTGTCGGTCACGTCTGTCGGTCACGTCACTTGGTCACGTCACTTGGTCACGTCACTTGGTCATGCCACTTGGTCACGTCGGTTGGTCACGTCACTTGGTCACGTCTCTTGGTCACGTCTCTTGGTCACGTCACTTGGTCACGTCTGTTGGTCACGTCTCTTGGTCACGTCTGTTGGTCACATCTCTTGGTTAACACGCGTCTCTTCAGTTTACTAATGCCAAAGTTAAAAAAAATAACTTTCAACGGTGTAAAAACAATAAACAAGCTAAAAGGCATGATTAATTTTAAAAATTCCATAGTTTTCTATTCATAACTCCCTTATTTTTATAGTGAGAAGTGTCGTAGAAGATAAAGTATCTAAATCATAATTACTGAAGCGGTTTTCTGTTGGATGGTAAATACTGACTGAAGAATTAAATCCACGTTAGAGACAAACTTTCATTCTGTTGCAGGCATCCAGTTTGTTCTCTTTGAAATTACGCGCAAATATTAACTAACCCTTGGAAATATATTTTGATGATATACAGAAAATGATTTCATGTAATTATAATAGAAAGACAGCATGTAGCATACCTTGTGCAGGGAGAATCAGCACCGGACGGAGACACTGCTGATTACAACACAGATTTATCGTTAGTATTAAATATTTTTCTCAAATTATGTGCAGTATTCATGAATAATAAAAGTTCACGTTAACAATATTTAAGTTAAAATAAGTTTGCCTTAAATAAGTAGCTCTGAAGGAAAGCCACTCGCCTCACTTCAGCAAACAAAGAAACATTTAAATGTTAAGAAATACTGCGTCATCAACCAAGTTATTTATGTTTGTGTGCGTATTCGCTCAGCTACATTTTTATACTACATTTTTACGAAAGATTATAGCACTAATTCTCACTTGCATTCATAACTTTCCGAGTATTCTCATTGATTTTAGTCTCTTTCATTCACTTTTTAGAATATTCTTGTTAATTTTACTAACTTGCATTCATTATCTTAGAGTATTTATATTAATGTTACTAATTTTCATTCACTTCTTTGGAGTTTTCTCATTTATTTTACTCATTTTCATTTACTTTTTAGTAGTATTTCGATTAATTTTACTCATTTCCATTCACTTCTTATCAGCATTCTGATGAATTTTACTCATTTTCATTCACTTCTTTACAATATTCTGATTAATTCGATATTTCTTCCAAACTTTACTGCACTGCCCATCACTACAGCGAGTCGAGACTTAATTATTAGCCCTGTGTTCTTTTGGAGCCTTTAACTTTGCGTCTCCCTAAGCACTAGTAAAACAAATAATCGTTCATCGAAAGTGAAGTAAAGAAAATACGTTGGTTCACCCCCAAAAATTTCCCACAACCACCACCGCTGAATCTGCAGCCAGTTCTCATGCCACGAGTCTGTCAAAACTAATACACAAATACTGATCAACGGGCACCCCTTTTCAGACATCTTCATTATGTAGCCCTTTGAAAAAGTACTGGCTTCGCGTTACATGTGCATCTTCTTTAAATTCAAAGCTAAAAAGGAACCTACACAATATACCTCAAGTGGCAATCACGCTCTTACAACAACATTACTTTGGATAACGCTTTCCATGTCACACCACAGCACGACAACAAAATAATGTGTCGGTTGTAACAGTCTACACTCAACAACAACAAAAAACAGTGAATGTCATGAAATCTGGCCCTGAATGATCTTATCAATTAATTTTACTAATTTGAGCAAAAAACTATGAAATAATTATGCCAGTAGTACTCGTATTATCGATAAATGGTTGCATAACATCGAAAAGCATCGTTTTGCTGAATATACATCCTTAACTTAATTAATAATATTAAAAACAAACATTATTGCACAGAACTTCGTCGTGGGTACCAATAACATCTAAGGTATTCGGACTGCTTTCACAATGAAAATAAAGCTGAATAGTTTAAATAAATTTACAACCTTCTATGCTTATGAATAACTTTGAGCAAATAAGTATCTATGACACAAGGTAAACCAATTCAAGTCGAGCATGTAAAGGCCAGGATGTATTCTCTCACAGATTAGGAAGAGCAACAAGGTCTTCATACTTAACACGTTAAGTGCGATACGACCCACCGGTGGGTCGCTCAGGTTAGGTTCTGTAATTTTTTCAAAGCTTTCTAGTGACTGTGTGTACAAAGTAAAGATTTGCACCAGCTAGACAATCGCACTCAACGTGTTAAATAAACAAAAGTGTTTCCTGATTTTAGTTCTGTGCGGAAGAATGTCCCATCACTCGTGATGTAAGCTACAAGACTGTGATTATGAGAAATTCATGTTTTGTGCAATCAAAATACTCTCAGCTTCTACCACACAGTCTTTCGAGAACATCAACATAGCTCTCAAATCATGAATTATCACCTGTAGCATAAATTCCTAACTACAGACATATGCCATGCAACTTACGAGAACCATTTTATTTTGCTTGCTCTTCACTTCCATATTTTCTTGTAACCATGCATCGAAAAAACCGGGCCTGATGAATCACTTATCATTCTGAGTGTTGTGTTCGCCCAAAACGCGGATTTGCGTCATGGACGTCAATACTGTCTTTTCTGGATGTTCTCCAGTAGGCATCTGATACCCATCTTGGATGTCAGTCTGGTAGCTGGGTGTGTCATCAGTGTATGTGAAGTCATCTTCAATGCCTCTAACATTTCCATTTACGTGGGGCCACTCAGTCGACCGGGAGTCGTTCACGAGGTTTCCAGGCCCCGTGAAGAAGGAGGCATCGCCAGTTGTCACGGTAACTTCATCTTCAGCATCGCTGTCAAGTCCGTTTGTTTTCAGGCTCAAGTACTGGTTTCGGTAGACGTCCGAAACCTCGATACCCTTGCTCAAATTGTCAGCCAAATAGTTGATGGGTTCCAAAGGTGTCGATGCTTCCAGAACATGGATGGTAGTCGTGCCGACCATTTCAGAGGGAGAGTGAATGCTGGAATGAGGAGGAGATTGTTCGAAAGACGACAAGTGGTCTGTCTCTGAGCTGGTCGAAGGCCACGGAGAGGAGTGTGTCAATGAAGTTATTGACACTCCTCGGTCACCGCTGATTTCAATGTTCGAAACTATTCCTCCACGTTGCTCATCAAGCTCAACCCCTGTAGAATCATAATTCACTTTCAAGTTGGTGGGCGAAATGTTGTGGGTGGATAAAGACAGCGTCGGGTTTGACCTGACTGTGACATTTGACTGGTGTACAGCAAGTTTGGAGGAGTTGCTTCGGGTGAGCGAAGAAGGGATGCCTTCCAGACTCGTTGCTCGTTGATCTCGACGATAACTCTGCACGAAAACAGAGTGACTGTGTCCTTTTGAAGAAAGGTCAGATCTGCAGTTTTGTGAAGGGCTGTGATCTCGATCCTTATCCAGTAGATTCCCCACTGAGATCATGGATGATCTTTCTACCTCTCTCATGGACGTTGATGATCTAGGTAGGTTGTTCCTTCGTGTTCGGAAGGAATTTTTTTCATCTCCATGAGCTAATTTGAATTCCAAAGACATGGCTCGTTCTAGTAAGGATTCATCAATACGATTTGGAATGTATGATAAATCATCAAGAGACGCAGCCCGTTTTTTCATTTCGTCCGATTCTGAAGTGTATTTATTTCCGTTCGACACGACCGTAACTTCAGATGCATCACCGATGGTAGATACATTTTCTTCGTTTGTTCTTGTACTTGACTCCGACTGCAAGGGATTGAAGTTCGATACAATATAAACATTGTCCTTTTGCAAGTTTTGCTTGAAGTTATCGTCTCTGATTTCGTCGTGATTACCTACAATGCGTCCAAAGGTAATTCCTGGATTTGAGAGTGGTCGACGGCCTCTTGATGTTTGCTTGTGAATAACTGAGTTAAAAACTGTCACAGAATCACATGAATCAGATGAAAACGTGGAGGAAGTCTTCACTCCTGAGTTGGAAGGTTCCCCTGAGTTATTATCAGTCTTGATGAGAATTGATGAACTCATCTTACGGCCAGGCTTCTTTTTTCTATGGGCTACAGCTACCTCAGCTGCCATGATCATTGCATCGGAGTCACTGTCAGACGTGCTCACGTGTGTCATTTGCTGTGGTTGGCCATCAATTCCATAATTTGGTTTCTTAACTGCGCTGAGGGTATAATCCTCCTCATGCTCGACACCGGTTTCGTTAAAAGCGTGTGCACGAGCGTGATTCAAGTTTTCACTGTCATTTGAGTTGATGCGTTGGTACAAAGAATGGCGAGCTCTGGGAATTCGAATGGAGCTTTCAGCTTCAGCTTCGAGTTCATAGTCTTGAGATTGCGCTTCTGAAGAATTTCCTTCTAATTTCGCAATACTTCCTTTCTCTTGATTGTCTGAGCCCCCACTTATTTCTATCGTATTTCCTGGGTAGTTTGTATCAATTCTTATCGGATTAGACGGCAAATAGGCCTCTGACTCAGGCAAGTAATGTCTGTTGAAACTTGAAAGCGAAGTTTCATCGTCGTCAGATGGTTGAATCTCAAAGCTTGATTCGAAGTTCATGCGAAGAACTGACACAGAATTTATCTTTGAGACTGGTACTTTTGCAGCAGATTCGCACGCGCTGGAAGATGGAATTTCCTCAGGTTCTCGAACATCTGAGCGGGAGGTGTCGGAGCGAGGTATGTGCTTCTTGAAGCCTCTGAAACCAAACACTGTTCCAAAATCATTGCCTGCTCTTGGAACTTCTGAATCAATGTCAGCTTCAATACTTCTTTCGAAGTCTCGATCCTTTGGTAATTCGTGGATAACTGAACTAATCTTTGTTAAATACGTATCCACTTCAGGTAATTCATTTTCGGTCATTGACAATTCACTGGTATCAGATTCCTCTGTAGTTGCATCAGAGGCTTTGAAATTTGAATCAAATTCTGGCTGGTTGTCTGAACTAGCCATGCGCAGTTCAAAAGTCGACTTTTTCGGTTGCGATATATCAAAGCTAAAATGAGAGATTTTTCGCTCACTTTTTATAACTGTTTGGTCATCTTCTTCGAAAAGGGGCTGTCGCTTCTCACGAAGCCCAAATGCAGTGGATGTTTTGTCTGCGCTGCTTCCAGTTTCAAATTCAATCGACTCTGTTTCACTACTTTTCTGACAAAGATCTATGTCTTCGTTACCTTCAGAGGGCCTTGAAATGTGAACAGTTGGGTTGAGTTTCATCTCTGGAGTTTCATCCACAGTAACCTCATATCCACTTTCAGAGGAGCGTAGTTTTACTTCATTTGCAGCTTCACTGAAGTCGTGATTCACGTACATCCCAAATATGTTTGAGCGATCATTGGGAGATGAAACTCTTGGCGCAGCAACTATCTTACCAGCGTTTCCTGAAGGATTTGAAGCAGTCAACTGGTGTTCTTCTACAGGAGCCTTGACATCCCGGCTATCAGGAAGAAGGCTTGTTGAAACTGTAGAGAAGCGGCCATCTTTGTCTTCAGTGGCTTCCGTCTCAATAGCTGACTTCAGCGGATCTTCCGCAACTCGCAAGCATGTCTTATCGAGTACGGAAACTGATTTATAACTCTGGGTCTCACTCAAAGGCACAGTTGGCATTGCACTGATAATACGAATAACTTCTGTTCTTTTTGCATTGACATCGTCGTCGCTCTCGCCCACACTCTGGACGGAGTCAGTTTCATCGAGAATGTCGTGTTCCTCAGAATTCCAAGCTACTTTTTCTTTAGATTTAATTCGATCTTCTTCTTCATGAACATGATCTGTATCAACATGTGTCTCTTCATCTTGAGATTCAAGTAGATCATGTTCATGTTTGTAATCTTGTGACTCACCCACAATATTAATTTTATCTGTTTTCAAGTTTGCATGTTGGTGAGATTCAGGCTTGTTGCCATCGGGCTGTTCAACTTCATCAATCGCCTCTGTTTTGATTTTGTCCATTCCTTCCTCGTCAATTAAGGTTTCACTATTCCTTTCTTCGATACTTTCGATGCTGGAGTTGAGGTCTGGAACCTTATTGAGGTCAGAAGAAAGAACGCTCACAGACGACTGGGCTACAGTTACTTCATCACTGCAAGCACTGGGCTCTCGGTTTTCGTGACTGTATAAATCATGGTCTGGAGATACTTCATCAGGAGAACTTTCCTGCAGCTCCTCATGATCATTTTTGGCTGAAGATAGATATAATTTGTGTGGAACTGAGGGAGATGAAGAGTCATCGGCGTTTGTTTCGCTTTCATTTTCAAACGTTCGAGTCAATTCATCTTTTTCATGTAAAGAAGAGTCGACCTCAAAAACTGAAGTGTCGTTTCCTGCATCGGAAGATTCTTCCGTTATCTTTGACTCGTAGCCAAACATTTTGCCACTAGATTTTGATGACAGTTCTCCAGAAGAACCTTTACTTTTAGCCTCTGGAGAACTGGAAGGAAGCTCTCCAAAGGCTGATGCTGGTTTCAGTTTCGGAATTGGAACGTCCAAAGCTCTGTCGGATAAAGTGTAATGAAGGTCCCTGAAATCTGAGGACTTCAACAGAGAGTCTGGAACATCAATCGCCCGCTCTGACAAGCTGGACTGTAATTCTTTATGACCCAAGGACGATTGCAAAACAGTTGCCGGCACATCAATGGCTCTTTCTGACGAACTGGTCTGCAACTCACCGTAACCAGACGATGGTTTTAGGGCAGAATCGGCCATATCGATAGCTCTCTCTGACAAACTCGCGTGTAAGTCTCCATATGCAGAAGAAGCTTTAAGTGCGGAATCGGGCACATCAATTGCTCTTTCTGAATGCCGGCCTTGCTTCGAGTCTCTCATGAGTCTTGAGTCGACCAGTTGATCTATGGCAGAGTCAGAAATTCTTGTGATGTTGTCTGCTTGACCAACAAGCACTTCTTCTTCTGGGCCCCTCTGCCGACTTCCGGCCGTTGGTGATACCTGGTCAAAAAGTAATTAATTTAAGTGTGGATTTAGGTATTTAAACTTATATCTACATAAATCCTAAAATTTATTTACGAATTTTGCTTGATATTTTGGTTGCGATAATGCAGGGTTTGTGTTAGTCGGTGACCAGTGCATCAATATTTTTTTGCACACGATTTAAAAAAAATTTCGGATCAGCTTCAAATTTTTTTAGCCTCTTTATCTAGAATCGTTCTGTTTGCTGATAGAATAAGATGAATTGAAGAATTATGGTTAAAAAAATTATATAAAAGTAGCCCCAGCAGTGGTTCTTTAAAATATTTCATCAGAATTGATTAAAACCTATATTTTACGCAACCGAAACAGTATTTAAGAAACTTGTACTGGATCATTCACAATGAGAAAAAAGCCACATCAGGTAAGAAATAATAGCTGTGCAATAAATATTCCAAATTTACAATTACGACATTTTTAAACAGTCAACAAAAAAAAACTCATTTTAGCCAATTTCAACACATGAACTTTTAGAGCTCGACACTAAGGACTTGCATTAAAACTACATCTCATAAAAAGTTGTAGTGCATCGCTAGCTCATAATACGTATAATAATGAATAGATGAACCGTAATAATACCTACGAGACTTCATAAGGCACTGCAGCAGCATGAGGATATCAGTGATACAACAGACAGGACAGCGCAAACAGCAATATTTCAGCTTGCGGAGAACTGGACCATAAGCTAACCTAACTCACATCACATAAACCCACTACGAAACAAGGTATAGCTTTACTGCTCCCAAACTACAATACTTCAGAGCGATCACGGAATGGGACTTGGGTAGCACGGCATGGGACTTGAGTATGAACCTAAGAATGGCCAAACGGCTCATTTCCATTGCCTTATTCTATTCTATTCTATTCTATCACAGCTGGAATAAGAAAGAGCCTTTCATCCGCATAACCATTTACGTTCGTTTCCACAGGCATCCGGAAATTACGCTCAAGCTTTCTACGTTCTAGTTCTCAACGTTCAAGCCCTCTATTTCAAAATTTTGGCAAGCGTGGGGAAGATCATTAAGCCAATTACATAAAGTATACATAAATACAACGATCGTAAATCTAACCTGGGCTTACCTGTCTCCTTCTCTTGGTTGTATACATACATACTAACATATTGTCCGGAAAGAACACCGTAAAGTTAATCAATCTATTTTTCCATGTACTGTAATTGCTTGAGAGCAAATCCACACACTCTTAGCTGCCGTGGGTTCGTTTGCCTTTGAAAGATGCGTAGAAGAATACCTTATTATCAATTCATTTTGAAACATCGCATGACTGCATTCCTGAGTATTAATCCCCTCTGATAGAAATCCGAAAGACTTGTGTTATTAATCACCCCTGGAAGGTCTCTGAAAGACCAGACTCCATGTGACTAATAATTACCTTCGAAAGATCTCCGGAAGATTTTGATTTGAAAGTTGGAGTAGTTCTGTCTTCATCCTCCGTTTGTTTAGGAGACACCTGGTCGGCCCTAGTGGCTGTGCTGGTGGAAGTGGAGGTGGCTGTTTTGGTGGATTTGGGTTGATGGAGATGGAGTACAACGGGATACGGAGATGCAGAGCTCAGCAAATTCACAGCATCTTCTTGAGCACAGTTTTCCATCACAACCGTCAGGGCCAGTAAACGGTCTCCTGAGTAATTGTTGTCAATTATAACTGAATCTTTGTCCAAAAAGTATATATGAACAGTAAATATACGTCTACAGCTTCCATAAATTGATGAACCTATTTCTTTTGGTTACTTGTCCAGTTAGCGTGTATGTAAAATTGTAAATAAAAAAATATGTAAACAAAATGTACAATTCTAACATTTAAAGTTTAACAATCCTATACTTACCGGTCACATGTCTAGTTACCGTATATGAATATAAAAAAGTATACACGAAAAATTAAAATATGCATACAACATGCAGATATTTCCGTTTAAAAAAATCTATATAACCTATACGCTTGAATGCGTTCTATTGATATAGTACGTCATTTTACGTTCATTAAAAAACTGTATTTTCAGTATATAGTATTTCTCACATATTGTTTTTGCCCTTAACGAGCGTGAACAATAAGTTGAAAAAGTTGAAGCCCTGGAAAACAGAGGTCGTTAACTGAGCCAGTAGGTAAGGGTAGGAGAGGCATCTGAGTTCCATTGCTTTCGCCAGACTTGTCACCTCATCAACGCACAACGACACGCCCCCACGAGCTTCCACTACAAAGCTGCAGCACAGAGGACGGGAATCTCGCTTGAAGCATCACTACTACTCGTAAGATGTTAACATTAAGAATTTAAAATCCAATGTATATGTATTATATACTGTATTGGAAATGAAGTTCATTTATTTTATTATTTTATTGGTGTTGGACACTCAAGCGTGTCAGAGCGCACAGTCCTGCACACAAGGCGCAATATTTCAACTGAGACTCGAACTTACGTCAGAGTTTACAGATCTGTTCACGCTTCAAGGTCTCTGACCGACTGACCGACATGACTTTGACTTTGCCCGACAATACAGAAGATCACACGTACCAACTTTGATTTTACCCGACATGACTTTGCCCGACAACGAAGGAGATCCCACGTACCGACTTTGACTTTGCCCGACATGGCAGCAGGTCCTTTGTTGAGCACATCTTTGATGTAGACGCCATCTTTAAGAGACCCCGACACTGTAAAGCCCAGGCCAGCGAAGTCTGTTGCTCTCAGGTGCACCGTACGGTTCTCTCGCACGGCCTGCAGGGTGAACACCTAATTATTTACATATGCATTAACCCTTTTACAATATTATGAATATTATATTACATATTGTAATAATACTAATGTACCCAGCCGTCAAAAACGACGGCAGGAATTCCGTGATAATACTTTAGTGGTGCTCGCCAATGAACAATAATTTTAACAATTTTAATTCTTCTACTTTAGTCCAAGTCTTCTTGCGACATGGTGGTTGTTCTTTCGGAAAATCTTTCCCTTTCTTCTATTTCTTCCTGTGACATCGCGGCGCATACTTCAACTTTTCTTGCACAATCCATTTTTCTTCTCTCTTCACTGCCTTCTTTCGACGAAGTTTACCGCTTTAGATGCTTTTCTTCATGATCACAGTCCATCCTTGCTTGAGTTTTTTGAGAAATAGCTCTCATCTTGAGTTTAGCATCTATGGCTCAAACATTGGCCGTATCACTGGTACTTTGCTGAAATCTTTGCCTTCTTTTATTTTGCGTGCTAGTCTGCGTTTCCTTCCTTCTGGTGTTTCTTCCATTGTTCTAATGAATTTTTCAGGTTCAATTTGTATCCAAAAAAATACTCATAGATGCTACGGCATATTCCCGTTCTACGATATTAAGGCCGTTCAGTAGCATCTTGCCGTTGGGAAAAGTTAAATTCTGTTTATCATTTTGGGCTGCCGCAAGTAGTTGATGGCTTCTTGGTGAGGAAAGCCTTCTTCCAGCAAATTGCTACGGCAGAAGGGCAAGCGAAGCTTCTGGCGCTTCCTAACAAAAAATGCCGAAATAGCTTATGCTCGACAGGATCAAAACCTCAATCGAAGATACAGCAATTCATGTACCACGCTCAAAAGAGGGATATTATCAAATCAAATACAGGGTGTCTCAAAAAATGTACTCACCCTTTAACCGTTGCTAACATGCTGTCTTCTTTGTGTTGCAGGTGTGAGGTTCGAACCTTTGCGAACATGATTCTTTAATCACATTTAATCATGTTCGCAAATATTCGAACCTCACACCTGCAACACAAAGAAGACAGCATGTTAGCAACGGTTAAAGGGTGAGTACATTTTTTTGAGACACCCTGTAGTACCGAACTACTTTTCAAAGCGAAGCAGTTTTTTAGAGACTCACGGTGTGTCCGTTGGATGAGACAGTCGATGTAAAGGTGCTGGTCCAATAGCATAGTTTGAAGTAGAAACATGCAGTCATTAAGTAAAAGAAGACTGTATCTATGCTACCTTTTAAACGAATGTTTCCCCCCATCTTGCAAGGGAACTAAAAATTGTAATGACCCAGCACTGGGTTCCGCATCGTGACTACCTGCAGTGACCCAACCAGGGGCCTCGACTCCGAAAATTTGGTCTCTACTCCATGCAAAGTTTCAACTGCTACGAAGAAATTCAGCTGGAATATATGCAAAATAGCTTATGTACGATAGAATCAAAAACTCTAAAGCAGTATTCAGATTTTCGAGTAGATATTCTAGAAACTATATTAGGGATAAAATTTCATGATATCTCCTCTTGTTATTCAGTTGACGAATTTTCTCCTATTTAAATCCGTAAGAGCATGACAGAGAAACGGACCAAGGAAGCAACAAACTGTGTATTATACTAGTACCCGTGCCATCATCCTCCTGTTCACGCCTCTGCGCCTGCCTTAGTCTCACTGATGAGCGTATGGCCTCTAGTCGTTCTTGTGAACTACTTTCAACTGATCCCGCCCCTGTTGCCTTATAACAGCTTGTTGTTCTTGAGTTAATCTTTCTCCTTCTCTTCTTTTTCGCTCTCGATTCAGTCTTTTTTTTCGTTCGAGTGGAGTTTCCACGCATAAGCTTATTTCAAAGGTAACTTGTTTTCTTGTGACAGTAATAAACACTTAGAATACAGTATTTTTGAGCCACAATAGATGTAGTTATAGCCATTCGTGTCATATCCTAGATACAGAAATTGAGCATTACTGAAAGCAGCTGCGAGCTTGTGTATGTATATTGTAATATGCAATACCCCGCCGAGCTCGGTATCAACGATACGGACTCGAGTATATAAGGTTCTGGATCTCTCTAATTTTTTTGAAAGTGACTTATTATAGTGCATTTGTACACCGAAAATGAGTATTAATTTACCAGTGAACTGAAACCAAGACCGCCAGTGCTAATTTCTTCCTATCTATTCCTTAGAGCGTGACACGAAACATATAAATAAATAAAGATATAAACACACGACGGTCATTCTTAGTATTAGATTAGATAGTGATAGGTAGATTGTAAGCATTGTATTGTGGATAGCAAAGGCACATCCTTCAATGTGGAAACTCCTTCCCAAAGCCCGCGTCCACTGGCAAATCAAACTCAGAGAGGGCAAAGAAAATGTTGATCTCAACAAAAAGATGCAGTCCCAGAAGGAAGAACACGTGATTTTTTTTTCGTGTAGGCTTACTAGTATAAAAAACAGAACGGTTCGACTACCTTAAAAGCTCCCTGGATGCCGTTGGCGCGGTCCAGCGAATACGGAGTTTCCTCTGTACTGACGGCCGTGGCCGAGGTGTGGCTTTGGTCACCTGGAATGTTGAAGTAAATTTGTAGTTTTATTCGCAAATTTTATCCTAAATTGCACGGCCTCTGGCAACAGCAACACAGATTTCGATACAGAAATACTGATTTCGATATAGATGTACAAATTTCTACACAGAAATACACATTTTGAAACAAAAATATAGATTTATGCAGATTTTTTTTTCACACAGAAATGCAGATTTTAACAATGAAGCAAATTTTAATACAGAAACAATTTAATTAACAGATTTCAATACAGAAGCAAATTTTACTACAGAAACAGTTTAATAAGGAAACAAATTTCTACGCAGAAACAGATTTTTATTTTTATTCAAAGAAATCATTGAAAGCATCACAACGAATTATAGCAAAACTAGAAACAAAAACACAAACTGGTCAGAGGTGATGCATTGATTTCATGACACAATTTTAAGAAAACTAATAGAATTTTAGTGCACTGATACCTTAGCTGATTTTGTTGTACATGTCTGTGTAAGAACATCACTGTCTGTGTAAGAGCATCACTGTCTGTGTAAGAGCATCACTGTCTGTGTAAGAGCATCACTGTCTGTGTAAG
>VCRD01006244.1:0-19006 GCA_006783055.1 Trinorchestia longiramus
TTAGGACACTAGGGTTGCAGTCATTTCCAGACAAATAGACCACCCTGCAGGTCAAATGGGGAACAAACAACAAATGGTATTCCAACCGGTCATTGATACGCAAAAATTACCCCAAGTGATCTCTTTTTACCATAAAGTTCACTAAAAATTTTCCCAGTTTACGTGGTCTTTGTTTTAATATTTTCTAAATACCACTTATAAATGACGTTCAATCAGTGCTCAAACGTATAATAGTTGGTACAGTAATTTATTATTATGGTAGAAATAAAGCAGGGCATGTGTAAATCTTGATACAAAGAAATATTGAGCTAGGTTTTTCGGAACTCTTTAAGAGTAAGGCTCTCACATTTCGTATTGCTTTGTTGACCAGAATGATAAAAAAGAAAGACAAGTAACGTCTTTGTTTTGCTTATCCCCATAGCTCAGTAAGACAGTATTTGCTTATCCCCGATAGTAACTGGCAGTCTCACACATTAACTGACAGTTCCCCACGTTAATTGGCAGTCTCATACATCAGCAAGCAGTCCTCCACATTAACTGGCAGTCCTCCCATTAACTGACAGTTACCCCACATTAACTGGTAGTCCCCACATTAACTGACAGTCCCATACATTAAATATCAGCCCCCAGTCACAGGCAGTCTCCCACTTTGAACAAAGAAAAAAATTATGAACAAGAAAAAATAATTATGAACACGGAAGAAAAAATTATGAACAAGGAAAAGTAATTATGAACAAAGAAAGAGTATCAAGGACGATAAAATATGATAAAAAACCTTATCTCTTATACTTACTGGGAGGGGAGGCCTGTGGAGGAGCACATTTTTCCAACTTTAAAAGCTCATGCTCCACACAAGAGCGTTTTGTTTTAGGCCAGGTAAGCTACACAATATAAAATTTATGAGCGTAGATTTTACGCCTCAATGCTCAGGAGAAATAATAATAACAATAATTGGATCACTTATTTACCTCAAGAAAATATTTTTCGCTGTGATGACTGTTCAAAATAGTTATAACATTGAGTTTGAACTTGGACCCACTGATACGAACGTATGAAGGAAATATTGCTAGGCGTGAGCGCCTCTTGAAGTGAGCTCTTAAAGAGGCACTCTTACTTTCTTACGGCTTTTTTTTCAAGTGAACCACTTTTTTTTGAGTGGGAGATTTTGCTTTGAATTATGTGATGAACAGTTTTTTGATTATATTCAAAGTCACACATTACATATGTACATACTTATATATAATTAACTGTTATATGGAATTCAAATACAATTTGATGGTTATAATTTTGATTAACTGACAGTTTGTTAATAGTCAATGCTCTGTGTATAGGAATACATTAAATTAAGTATATTATAGATCAAATAGACCTGGCCTACATTAAATTCAAGGCTCGTATGATTCATACTCATACCCATAAGATCGTATGGAGTTAACGTGAATGAATGGATTCTTTATGTACAAAATAGAAAAGTGTGATACAAAGAATCAGTGATGTATCAAGTGTGGACTATGAATTACATATCTCAATGAAGCATAGATGACATACTGTTCTAGTACCTGTAGGGCGCTGAAGTTGAGTATCAACTGAAATGTGGTACTAGTGTTCACGAATACTTACTCATAAAAATATGATGGTTAAAATGGGGTTATTGTATGCAGAATGAATACGTGATATCAATATTATGATGGGTTGAATATATGATATTACGGTAACTGATTTATACATATGGTTTTATGGTAGTTGAAATTTATAATACTAGTAGACCCACAAATGAAAAATTCACGCTTCTACTGAAGTTTTCATTTTATTTGCCAGTGGACGCGAGCTTTGCGAAGGAGTTTCCACATTGAAGGATGTGCCTTTGGTATCCACAGTACAATGCTTACAATACAAGTATACCCGTTCCATTGAGAAGTCAATACTTAGCCGAAGATAAACACTGTATTTCAGCTCCTTAGTAATGTCATATTTTTAATCAATTTCCTCTATTTAATTCAGCTGTCAGGTGGGACACGAATTTTAAATACATAAACATATGTTATTTTATTTTATGTAGAGATTGTGGTTTTAAATATACGTATAGTGTAATGGTTGTTGAAATAACGTTCTTGAAATTTAAATATTTCCAAACATTGTTTTGTCAAATTCATATTTCACAATTAATTGGTACATTTTAAGTACATGACTTGTGGTACAACATGGTAAATCCACTTCATCCTACCGTAACTTTGTATCATTTGAATTTAGCGACAAGAAGTCATGGGCGTATGATCTTTCAAAGGCTTTGGTCACTAGAACAATCTTTTCTAGTGTGAATTCTGCTGGACTGATCACAAACAGCTGCTCCAGCTTTTGGCTCAAGTTCTTATTTTTGACTCCAAATATAAATTGTTCTCTAACTCGTTCTTCGGAGTCTGGAAATTCACATTCCAGTGCACTTTCTTTGAGGGAATCGCAGAAATCTTGAACTGTTTCCTTTGGTTTCTGCATCTTGTTCTGGAAACTTCTTCTCAATGTGATGACATTCTTTTTCTTCGCCTTGAAGAATCAATCAAACTTGGCCAACACTTGATCGTACGTCAAAGTGTTGGGGTCCATGTTGAAAGTCTCAAAGACCTTTTCTGATTCAGGACCCATAGAGTACCTGATGGTCGCAATCTGGATATCTTCTTTTTCTTGGTCCAGTTTGGTTTCTGCCCTGAAACTCTGGAAGCAACTCCGCCAAGCATCCCAATCCGGGTCTTGAAAGTTCAGCTTTTGGGGAGGCTGGGGGGTTGCCATTTTGAACAGGGGGCACTCGAGGAGAAGGGGAACACCTAAGGTACAACTGGAGGAAAGGTACACTTGGATATCTACTTATAGGTAGACTTAAGGGAGGGGTGCAACTGAGGTTCACCTGGAGTATTCTTGTGGAAAAGATAGATCTGGAGTAGCAGTTTACCTGAAAAAGGGATGTAAGAAAGAGGTAAAAAATCAGGTGTAGAAATTAGTATCATTTAGGCCATATAAGTTTAGCATTTTGGGGGAAGCGATAGTATGTAAATCGATCATTTTAGACAAGGGAGGGTTCACCTGGGGGAACTTGTAATCATGATTAATAGTCATGATTAGACATCGACATAATCACTATGTCTACATAGCACATACAGAAAATCGATCGGCATGACCTATCGATATATACGTCAAATACACCATTTTTAAGTAATCGATATAATTACTTCTAATAGATTTTACTATTTCACAGATTGCAAGCAAAGATTCTTTTGAAACAGACTTTGGAAACAAGAAAAGTGAAAAGCTGTTGAACCTGGCTCTGCTAAATTTGAAAGATTTCATAGAGGTATTCATCATTGACATCTGTTGTCGCAACACTGAACGTAAACGGATGTCTCACCCATGCTGGATATGACTCTCTTGTAGGTATAGTTTGAAAATTGAGTAGTGTGTTTGTCCTGTTATTGACCAAGTTTTCAGTTTGGTTACCATTCTGGTACATTTGTGAACATTGTTTTGAGAGTTATACGTGTATGTGCTCATATTGGCCGGTTGGTGCTGTATTTAGTGGATTTTCTGTGCTCAGAACTCATTCTAATTTAGAGGGAACGTGAACTTTGTGATCTGCCCTCATGATTGTGAAAAATATCAGTGCGTTCACTGTTCTGGCGATCTCAGTGTCATCATTTCGTGTTCTGAGACGCGACTTTCTTCTGGAAGTTGATCAGAATTAGTGTTGTGAAGGCGGAATAGTATCCACTATATTGCGGTCATTGATATTGTGTCGTTTCTACCGTGTAATGAAGGCCTTTGGATTTGCTGCCGTAGATGTGTTAGAGAAATATTACCCTGACTATAGTTGACAAGTTTCAAGTGAATTCAAAAGTTTTGCATTTTCCCAATCAAGGAAAAGAGTTCATGCGGTGTGAGCTCCTTTCCGTGATCTAATAACTTGAAGATTTAAAAAAAATCGGTTGCTAGCATCGAGTGCTGAGCGGAACGTTATTCAGGCTTGAGATGGAGCACATCTCAAAAAAGTGTAGTAGAACATACACGAAAACTGTACTTGCATTTGAATGTGTTGAAATTCAAAGATTCTCCTCGGTGTACAAAAAGGAACGCCTTTTTCGCTTGTGAGATGAACAAAACATCCTCGAGTTGTACAGCCGCGGTTGTGAAACACGTGAACTTGTGCAACAACACTTGAAGTTCTCGGATGTGAATCAAAAGAAACCATGATGGTGTCCGTGCGTATGTCGGTCTGGCGGGCGTCGTGCATTGACTAATCGGCGTATTCGTTCTCGTCGGCGCGGGTTGCTGCTCATTAAGTGTGAGCTCGAGGACACTGCCATGGGTGAGTACCTACGAGAGATGTGTCGCGTGCCCACCGCAGGTGCCTTCGCTACTCGGCGCCTACCATCGGTAATCTTTATATTTGCCAGACATCGGACACTTCATGAGGTGGTATTGCTGTTGTTATCACGCGGCAGCCTGTTACAGGATATGGTCGTGAAGTACGTTTTAAAGTTGCAGAGTAGTTCTGTTAAAAGAACATCAGCAGTTATTAATCAGTTTTTAATATGTTGACAGATTATGTAGAAATTGTATATGATATATAATAGAAATATTTAATGTAGATTGCAAAAACAATGAAATGGTCTGAACATTTTTTAGTTAGTGTCCTTCTAATAGTGAAATAGTATTAAAAATTTGTACTTAGTGGATATTGGAACCTTGTGTTCTGCTATACATATGTCTCAATCCTTCAATATCTCTTTGAAATGTGTATAAGTTGTGTAACATTTGAAACCATTTAAACATTGTTTTATAGAAACCCATATTGCTCTATTGAGAGACCATGTATACTGAATATTGAATGGCTAGTACAAATGATTCTTTATTTCGAGTAGTACTGGGACGATTATTCGGACGTAGTATCGAAAGATGGAATACCGGAGATTTTTTTATATCGGCATCGGAGTCTCAAATTTTAAGCTCGTTCCCGGTTCCCAAAACGTTTTCGTCTTGTCTAATACGGTGGTGGTGGTGGTCGGTACCAATAGAAAAGATTTGAGAGAGAGTTTGGCACAGGGTGTACCTAAGTAAAGGGGTGAAACGGAGGGGATACTAGGAGGGGAATAGAAATGAGCGCTCTGCGCACATGTATTGAGTGGTGAGGGTCTGTCGTTGGTGTTTGTTCTTGTAGGTGGTCTTTATAAAGGGTTGCCTAGAGGGGAATTGATGCTAGATGTGGTGGTGTGGGGTGTCATGTGTATTTGGGCGTTGGAGGGGAGCCGAGTATTTTTGTTTTCGAGCTTGGGAAAGCTCTGTGTGGTATTTGTCTAGTTTCTTGTGGGAATGTGAGGTGTAGGTATAGTTGTGGGTGCATTTGTTCAATGTTAGTCCATATTTTTTTTGCGTGTTCGTGTAAGAGGGTGTTGATGGGAGTTAGTTTGGTTTGACGGTGTAATTGAGCTGATGTGTTTAAGTCGTGCCATTCTGCGTTTGTGATGAATCGTGTTGCTTTGTTTTGTACACTTTGTAGTTTTGAGATGGAGGATGGTGATAATGTGTGAAGTGGGATGGCTGGGTAGATGAGGGCTGATCGTACGTAGGCCAGGTAGAGCTTCCTTTTTGTGTCCGGGTGCATGTGTTTAAAACGGTATAAACGAGAGAGGTTGTTTTGTGCTATTGTGTCTAATACGTTTATCAGCCTCCTAATTTAACTACCGGCACTGAGACAACACCACTGTTGCCAAAGTTGGTACGAAGGTACCAAACTTGATACGTTTACCTGCTAAATGAGTGTGATTCGTTTGGTAATGCGTTGATGTTATTGGGTAGTTGTATTTGGATGATTTATACCTTTACTTTAGACGGCATGGGATTGTCATTCTAGGATTGCAGACCAAGAATGGCCCAAACGGCTCGTTTCTATTGTCTTATTCTATTCTATGTTTTGATAGCATTGGTAAATTTTATATTTCATTTGATTTCGTAAAGATTTATCCGTAAAATATTATATCATAAAATTAATAGGCAGAAATAATTAAATTATATCCTTTGCATAAGTCTGAAGGATTTGCATTGGTTTTTTTTAGAAACCAATTTTAGCAACATGAATCAGGAAAATTGACGTTAGATAAAAAGGTTCATTCTTTCGACTAATACTTATTTATAATTTTCTATAAAAATCTACTGATTTAAATCAAATAAAATATCTTTCAGTCAACTAGAGTCATTACTGTAACCGCAGTGCAAACTTCCCCTCCCCTTCGATATCTTGAATCCCCCAGCCATAATTCACATCTTCACAACAATAATGACACAACGTGCATGCACTATCATATTAAACACATCCACCCTGTTCCATAAAACAGGCTCCATAGGCTCAAGTAACACACCACATTTCTGATCGAACCGAATACATCGAATAGGCGAAACAATTGTTTCAATTGCAAAGCTTGTGTGGACCTCCTGGCGAATATCACACATACTGAAAGAAACGACTAACCCTGTAGCTCTGGAATACGTAAAGGATATCACACTAACTGAGAGTTGAACACTGCATAATAAGTTTGTAAAAATTGCAGCCCAAAATCAGCCTTTTATGAAACTTTCCTTTGTATTAATTAAAATTTTTGGAAATAAGGAGCCAACTTTGAGTTCGCTATGACGTAGTGAGAACTGTTTAAATGACTTGAGAACTCTCTCAGTGCGTTGTTACAGAACTCAACGAGTCAAACGCACAACTGTACAAACATTCCATTTTGTGGTTTCATTCTGTATTTTACTAGCACATTTTTACTCGTTATTTATTGGTTTATGTAGTGATAGCCTTAATAACAGACAGAAACTAACATCTAGAGAACTAACTCACAAGGACAGTCGGTGTTCAGGAAGGATAAAAGTAGTTTTTGTCCCAATATTTCTACATTTCTAGCAGACATAAAAAAACACAAGGGGTACAAATGCAAAGTTTACAGTAAGGGATGCCCTCTGAGAACATCACGTACCAACATGGACAGGAATTACTGATGTCTTTACGGTGCGCATTGGTCAAATAATAAAGCACGTTCTGTGATGCAAACAAAGGAAAAACCAAGTCTTTTTGAAAATGGAGTTCATGTCGGTAAACTGACTGCTTTTTGCCCATCATAATACAGGACGCATCAAAAACTAAAACTTACAGAACTTCAGGTCGCTAGGAGAAATAAATACAACCCTAATTTAAGGCAGAATAATTTGAAATGGGAAAAGTACTGATAGTTCTGGTAGTGTAAGAAAAGCCTTACAAGAATGCACGGCATTTGTACACAAACTGAACTTGTTTAATACACGGAAAAAATCCACGTTCATGTTCTTCGTTGGACATTGAGTGGTGGGAAATTTCAAAGTTGGATGATTCTTCGTCTAAAAAGTAAAGAATGCTTTGTATAAGTTGAGTACAGTATGTTAATTAAGTCAAAGTTAACCCGTCACAAATCGAGACTTATCTTTTTCAATCAATAAACCGTGCGTTAAAAGTTCTTATTCAAAAAGGCACGTATAATATGACGTGTTTAGATGAAGTTCTTTTCCATATTTGTTTTATTGAATTTTTGACGCATGAAAGCTATTAATTCCAATATATTTATTGGAACACGTAAGCTCACCCCCAGATAATGCTTATTAGGTACCTGTGTAAAAAAAAACTCGAAGCAAAGTTAAAATATGTATGACTTTACAGGCATGAGGGAATCACGTGACTTTAGTACAACAAGAAAAAAAGAAAACGTTTCAATAACGTTCGTAAACACGTGTCATCTGCTTTTTGCAAGTTATAAGCTAACATCTTAAAACTATGGATACAAAATTCATACTCATACTATATAACATGGTAGACTAAATTAATTCTAATACTACTTGAATTTATCAGAGCATTACTCCTGCATAAGAGCTATAATAAAACTAGTATACTGCTTTATGTTCTTTTTTTACTTTTTGTCAACTGAACAAGAAATTCGTTCATACTGACCTTCGCTACCTTAGACTTAGACTTAGACTTAGACTTAGATCGAGGGCCAGCGTTTGGCTGGGGCCTTTGTAACGGCCTTCAATTCCTTCCAATACACACGCACATACAACAGGATGGCATCCCAGAGTTTTTCTCCTGTGAACCAGGGTCATCCAAACTAATTCTTCTGGGGCCACCCTGAGCCATTCCATGCACATGGACCATCCAATTTAGGGCATCACTGGAAGATCCAGCTTGTCACAGACAGCCCCTCATGACCTGTCACAGCACCTGTCTCCGATGTCAGCTGTTGCGGACGCCGGACAGCTCAGTGCTCAGTTGATTACCGTCTGGTGTGAATTGTACTATTGTACTATGTTGTACGACCCTGGTTCACAGGAGAAAAACTCTGGGATGCCATCCTGTTGTATGTGCGTGTGTATTAGAGGGAATTGAAGGCCGTTACAAAGGCCCCAGCCAAACGCTGGCCCTCAATCTAAGTCTAAGTCTAAGTTGGAGCACTGTTGGATGGGGATGGGTTTGGAAGTACCTGGGATGTATGTTGAGTGAAGATGGATGTGCAAGAGCAAAAGGTGAGAAAGTGGTAAAAGCTATGCAGTGGTGGGGAAGGCTAAGTAGTGTGGCCAAATATAGAGCAAATAAGTATGAATGTGTCAGAGGAATTTGGAAGTATGTTGCAGTACCTAGCATAATGTTTGGCATGAATGTTATGGCATGGAATGGAGGAGACCTTGAAAAGTTGGAGGTGCTGCAGAATAGGGTAGGGCGTTTGGCATTAGGTGCTCTGAAATGGATGGCTGCAGAAGCTCTTAGAGGGGACCTAGGGTGGAGTCTGTTTTCTGAAAAAATGGTAAAGGCTGTGTTGAATTATAAGGTGAGAATTGAGCGAATGGAGGATAAAAGGTGGGTTAAACGAATCTTTGAATGGAATCTGAGTGAAAGTCTTTGGGAGAAAATTTGCTGGGGGCATGCAAGAAAACTGAAGATTCAGAAGACAGTTTGTGTTAGAATTGGAAGATCTATGGACGATTGGTTGCTGAGAGGTCATGGAGGTAATGGAATGGAGTGGGATTGTAATAAGTGAAAGAAAGAAATTGAAAAACTAACAAAAGAGTATGGCCTGAACAAATAGAAGCATAGTATGAATGGGAAAACTACTTTAACCTGGTATGCCAGTAAGAATGTACCAAGGTTTGAAATGTTTTATGATGGAAGTTTTGGCAGCCAACTCTTGTTTGCCGTCAGATGTAAGGCATTAAGTGTGAATAGGCGTATATGGCGGTGGAATGAGGGGAATACAAGGTTGTGTCTGCAGTGTAACAGAGGAGTAGAGGAAACAGTTGAACATATGGTCTTGGAATGTAGTAAGTATGAACAGGAGCAAGAGAGCCTCATGGATGTGGTCCATGAGCAGTGTGGAGAAAACAAGTGGAATGCAAGGTGTGTTGAAGAGGACTCTGGTATGAGATATTTTGTAGGGCTAGATGAGGAGTGTAACATGACTGTTGTGAATGCAATGAAAGATTTCTTAGTGTATGCATGGAATAAGTGACAGGGATGTTGAATAGGCATTTTTCTTCAATGTGATTACCTGCTAAGCATGAGGGGCTGTCTGTGACAAGCTGGATCTTCCAGTGATGCCCTAAATTGGATGCTCCATTTGCATGGAATGGTTCAGGGTGGCTCCAGAGGAATTAGTTTGGATGACCCTGGTTCACAGGAGAAAAACTCTGGGATGCCATCCTGTTGTATGTGCGTGTGTATTGGAGGGAATTGAAGGCCGTTACAAAGGCCCCAGCCAAACGCTGGTCCTCGATCTAAGTCTAAGTCTGGACTTAGGAGTGACACCGGTAGTGCTTTACAACTGTATCATGTGAATATTGCGTGAGCAATGTGTAAATTCATGACGTGTCATTAATTTCCCTCTTCTTGCAGAATTATGTTATCTTCAGGCAAAGTGTGTGCATTTATGTTTGCATACCGGCGAAGTATATGTCTCTGATGGTGGTCGGTACCAGTAGGAAAGATTTGAGGGTGAGTTTGGAACAGGGTGTGCCAGAGTACATATAGATGTGAAACGAAAAGGGATACTAGAAGAAGAGTAGAAATGAATGTTGCGCACATGTTTTGAGTGGTAGAGGTGTATTCATGGGGTGTGTTTGTGCATGAGGTTTTATGTGTATGCTAGTACACCCAGTAAAGTTTATATCTAGATTCACATACTGGGCAAAATATTAATCTCTGAGATTGTTTCATAATGTCATTTAACACGTTGCCTGCGATTGCCTAGCTGGTGCAAATCTTTACTTTGTACACACAGTCACTAGAAAGCCTTGAAAAAATTATAGAACCTAACCTGAGCGACCCACCGGCGGGTCGTATCGCACTCAACGTGTTAAGGCAATAATATTTTAATTGAAAATTGTCAATCCTTCTAATGATTTTTAAGTTATTCCAAGTTAATAAGATAGTTCTAACTTTTTCCCATTATTTTAGCAAAATTATTTTTTTAAATTTAACCAATTTGAAAAATGCAACTCACTGGAAGCATCATAATTAGTTTTGATGCTAGCATTAATAATTTGAATCTGATCCCCAATATATATAATATGTAGTGTAAGAGAATGAAATTTCCATTATTATTATTGTTATTTTTGCTCAAGCAATAATGGCATTCATGACACATCATTCATTGCTTTAAAGTTCATAAAAAACTGATGATACAGTTAAGGCTCAATTGTTTCTGTAGTTCTACTGTTATGTCCTAGGTAAACTTGAAGTTCATTGAAATACTATTTATTATAAATACAAATTAAATATAGGTGTAGAATAACAGCTAATTTGCTCTGAACTCATTTTTCATTGCACAAATTTTAATAAGATGCTGTTAAAAGGTTTCAAGAATAATTTTTTCATCTATGAAGAAATTAAATTTTCATAAGAAGCTTATTTTAGCCTATACTGCACAGTGTATCATACATGGTTTAGTTGTCTATTATGACTGCAGTTTCTTTACTGTAGGTACAAAATAATACTTCTTGCTTATTTTGAAATGTAAATTGCACAGTGAAGGGATAAATAGGTAATATCTTTTAAATGAAGCTATGAACAAAAAATAATATACTATAGAAATGTAGTTAGTTTTTGAAGGTAGTATGACGTTAGTTCTCACTTGGTAACTCTGGTGTGTCATGGCCGAGTTAGGTTATGTTCTGCAAAATATTCTTCAGTATTATATGACTGCTATGTTTTAAATGTTGATACACAAAAAGAACCAGGCTTCAGTTTTGATGTCTTCATACAAAACTATTCTTATTTTGAATTTTATAGATATTTATTGAATATTACAATATTAGATTGCACACCTAAATTTTAATAATATAGTACAAAAAAAATGAAATTTGAAAGAGCAGAAAATGTTTTCAGTAATCTTGAAACTATCTCATAGGTGTAGGAATTATGTAAATGCATCACCATGACTTAATTAATAATGTTGTTTCTTTGTATATAAATTTAGTACTAAGATAATCATAACAATTATTTAACTGTTATTCTATCATCATAGTTTCTTTTTTTGTTATGTATTTTTAACTATTTTTTATCTAGCTTTCCAACTGGTTACCTGGCTGTCTCTTCAACTGTCATGCTGTCATCCATTCCACCCTTTATTTTTGCTTTTATTCATGCTATTTTCTGAGCTATGTGGTCTTTTCTTATGGTTATTTAGTTTACTTTAGGCAAGCAGGTGATGTCAGTGTTTAAAAACACAAAGAATGAGTCCATGCCTGTATTGATACTGAGTCAGGTCACTTGCAATGTGTTTGATTGGTCGTCATATATATCTTATGTATTTTATATTGAAATATGCATTTAAATGCAAAAATCAATGCTAAGGGACTGGAAATATTATGTAGTATCCTGTTTTCTTAATCAATTGGTTATAATTAAGTCTGAGGTTGAGTCATCTGCCTATGTTACTTACAATCATTTACCTGTTAAATAACTTTATTTTTCTATGGTAATTTTTCTAATGAAAGAGTTCATTATTTAATTATTGTTGCCAAAATTTAACTAATTCTATTTAAATATCTTTCAATTAAATCTAGTGATAGTGCAGTGTGATTTTAAAGGTAGTGATGGGTAGATGTTGTAAATTTATTGATTGAATCTTTCTCTCTGTAATTATCCACTGAGCTTTGATTGGTTTAACCTTGTCTGTAATACTGCAATATTCTTTTTTTTAGGCATATTGAGTTGCTAGTTCAAGATCCAGAATGTCTTTTTTAACTACTTTACAACGCGTCTGTTCTGGAGGTGTGCTCCGACAAGGCATTGTATGTACTGGTAGCTTGTTTCACACCAGTGTAGGGTCAAACAATACCTCTACTATCTCACATACTCTTAAAGTTAGAGAAGAAATTAAGCAGAAAAAGGCCACTGCTTTACTTGGTGGTGGGCAAAAAAGAATTGACATCCAGCATAAAAAGGTAACTATTATAAATTGTAAGTTCATATTTATTGATGCCTGTTACACTACAAGTGCTGATTTACATTAATTGTGAACTTTAGAAAGCAAATTTTGTATCTTTTGAATCCACAGGTTTTGTCTGTTATTTTTACATAATGGGTAAAGTACCAGTATTTCTGTTGCAGTTTAAGTAACTTATATTGTAGAAAATGAAATACTTCTTGCATGAGTCAAGTGAAGTTGTTTGGTAAGATGAGAGGAGTGGTCTTGGTATGTACTGCTATTTAGTTTACAATGACCATGCCTGCATTACATGTACACTATGCACATGTAATGAGTTGTCAGTCTAGTTCAACTTTACTTTTTTCAGTTTTCAGGTACACAGTTGTAAACAATATTACTAATACATTTATAGGTGACAAACAGTCACTCTAGCTTAGTATGTTGTAAGATCTATTTACCATTGAACATGTTTGTAGTTTTTAATTCATGGCTGGAATTTGATTTTAACTTTAATTTCTACTTCATTTTTGAAATATGACACTCTTACTTAACATCATTTTAAGTTTAACTCACACATTCTATGTTGTGAATCGTACCTACATGACTTCTTGCAATTACAGGGCAAGTTGACTGCAAGGAAGCGATTAATGCTGTTATGCGACAAGGATTCTTTCCACGAGTATGACATGTTCGCTGAGCATACATGTAAGGACTTTGGCATGGAGGATCACAAGGTGAGGTAATGCTCTGTGGCAATCAGGTAAATGTAGATCCCCATTCATAGTTCTATCTGAAGAGATGTCTGCTTATGCACAGGAGCTGTATTTCTTACTGTATAATACCTGTGAAGTTACAACTTAGTTTTAGTTAAGCAAAATTTGCATATTATAAAGCTTAGTTTGAATTCTTAAAATAATGAGAGTAAATTTTCATGATGGGTTGATAATGTATCATGTACCAACACTCTATTTTACAGACAAGTTATCTTTTGAATTTTCATTTATACAGTACCATGCATTTTTTAAATGTTACTAGGTACCAGGGTTAAAAAAAATTTTATTGCTAAACAAACCCATTCAAGTTTATTTTGTTTTAGACCCATTATAAGTCTTATTTTATACCCACCTTTTTGTGTTTTTTAAGGGGAGTACAGGTTTTAATTTCTGGTTATTTTTAATTGGATTGGCTTTTTGATGTAACCTATGAATATGTTATTTATTTTTATTTTTGAAGTATAGATATTTGTGCACTTGAAGGTTTGCAGGACATAAAGCCAGTATCAAAACTTAGGCAGAATTTTATACAAGTTAATCACAGGAAAGTGCATGCCTTTTTAATTGTTATGATGTGCACTTCTTTTAGTTTATGAATTTTGAAGAAATTAAAGCATTTTTGTTTATTATTGGTAATAAGCAGTAATTGATGAATGTTAGAAATAAGTAAAATTTTGAATGGAGAATATAAAAACGCAACTGGAAAAGTTTTCGCAAAAGAAACCATCACACTTTGCGGGGTTAAAGTGCTCATGCACTTTAGGTTAAGAGAACCATTAATATTTCTTCCTCATATGTTGACTGATTCAGTTGAATCCTCTATAACACTAGTAAAATGATGAAATCTAATTAAACAACAAAGAAAGCAGCCAAAGATATAGTTGGCCACAGTTTCCTGTACATTTATAGGTAAGCTTCACACATGTCCAGTAAGTTTTAGTTTAATTGAACAAGCTTTTTCAACATTTTGTTTTGTGTGCAGTTAATTGCAAAACACTTTCAAAACTCGAAATCTTGTAACATATCACATGGGTCTAAGGTCACAAATGAATTACAAATTTCTTTATTTTTTCTGTAAAACTTGTCAATACTAAGTAGATAGTTTACATGTTTGCAGTTTTTCATGATCCAAGTTCTTTATATTTTTTTAGTTTATTTAGCAAAATTCTGAATGAAAGCTGTAGATTCTGACATTCTCTGTAGTATGCTGTCCTGATAGTTTTGTTGTTGAATTTTTGAAAAATAAAAATTGGCATTTAAAAAAATGGAAACAGAGAATGCGAGTTTTTTAATTTTTATGTCTACCCTGATTTCATAACAGAGTATTATAGGCTAGGTCATAGAAAAATAATATTCTGTTTGTATCACGGAAGTGAAAAAATGCTCTCATCATAAATTTGCAGTCATGTGTAATTGGTCATTTTGTTATAGATTTGAGCACTTCAGAGGCTACAGATAACTAACTATTAATAACAGCTTCATGTAACCAAATCAATGTTATTAATGAAAAAGCATTGTGATGATAGAATATTTTGTTTCCTTGGACCTTACTGCAGTGTCTCACACAATTGTGGTATTTTAAAATAATTTTATTATCTTGTAATAAATTTATTTTCTTCTAAAAACATTCAGCTTGTACAAAATGTTTACTTGGACAATGGTTGTTACTTTGATTATATATTTAGTATTTGTGTAATACTTCATAGACACATTCAAGGTCTAAAAGTTTGGACCATTTCTGTGTATTGTTCATATGAAATGACCATTATTTTTTATATTTAAATTTACATCATCATTGTATTGTGAGTTGTTGAGCTTTGATTCTCAAAAACATTTTCTTAGGTGGCTATTAATTTTCATGGTGTAGTAATTTAGCTACACAAAGAGGACCCAGAATGAGAGCAACATATCACTAATTTACTGGACTGTTGTATGGTCACAGCACCCTGGTGACAGCGTCGTGACTGGCTGGGGGCTCATCAATGGTCGTCTTACTTACCTCTTTAGCCAGGACTTCACAGTCATTGGAGGCTCTCTCTCTTCTATACACTCGAAGAAAATTTGTAAGGTACATTCTTAGTTAAAGTTATTGTAATAGAAAATAAATTAGGTACTGCAACCTTTTTCTGTAATATTGGGTACTGCAACTTATTTTTGAAATACTGTCATAGGTACTGTACTTAATTCTTACATGATTAGGCACTGTAACACATTCTTATTAGGTTGTCAAATGGGAAAAGACACCTTTTTTTTAAGTTATTTGTCTACTATTTAGTAAGCATAATTAACTTCCCACCACATTTGTAGTTAATGCTACTGGTCATATTTCCTTAGGATGAGATATGAATTGATGCAATAATATCATTGGCTTCATCGAAAGGCTGGCGACTCATGCCCTAGTCTGGTGCAGGTGACTCATGCCCTAGTCTGGTGCAGGTGACTCATGCCCTAGTCTGGTGCAGGTGACTCATGCCCTAGTCTGGTGCAGGTGATGGACGAGGCGCTGCTGGCGGGTGCCCCTGTGGCAGGTCTCAATGACTCAGGAGGTGCTCGTATTCAGGAAGGTGTGGAGTCTCTCGCTGGTTATGCAGACATCTTCCAGAGGAATGTCATGAGCTCTGGTGTTGTGCCCCAGGTCAGTTTGCTTTGTAATCCACCTTCTAATGAAAATGTTAGTTTCTCATTATTTTGTTGAGCGACTGAATTCATTTCATTTGAAACGGTATATTTTCACCTGTTTGTTATGATTTTTTATTTTATTTGTAGTATCATATTTCTTTTAAAATTACTTAAGTACAGGGTGTCCCAAAAAATGTACTCTTTGACTGCCTATTACTTATTAAGTTTATTTTAATTTAGGTGTTTATTGACATATGTAGATACAAGTCTTAATGAGATAAATAAAAGAAAATAAATATTAGATTAAACAAAATTAAATGTCATAGAAGAAAATTTTAATATTCTGCCCTGTCTAGTTTCCTCCTAATAATGGACAGTCAGAGAGTGAGCAAATTGTCTTTGGGGCACCCTATAAATGCGTAATGTAACTTTTCTAGATTTTAATTCATCTGATTGCTTACTTCATAAGCAGTAAGTTAAATGTAGTTTCTGTTCCTTTTATAAGTATTCCGAATACCGGATGGTATTTGTTAATTTTGAGGAACAATTGAGGAATATAGTAACATAGTGACGTAAGTGACACTCTGGACAACATTGGGTTTATTATACCACTATCTGCGTCTCGACGTCAGCTATCTGGGGAAGTCGTGGGAGAATGAAATCGAGGCGCGCAGTAAGGTCAAAAGTCTGTGTAAGCATTACAATATGTCGCAGGCTACGTGGAACTTCAGCGGACTAGAGAATCATAAGTATATAACTTATATAATTATATAAACAAACAAACAATACCTTTGAAGCTCTCAGACGAAATTTTGCAGGTTCGGTAAAATGTTGGCGTTATTTTCTAACTCAATCACTATCCTCATCATTACCATTGGTCTATTATCGTACTATCTTGTCATACTTACCTTTTAAAGATACTTATCTTGGTGTATAAAGTAACAAACAATCTCAATATGGGTTTTCGATGAGTTTTTTTGCTATTTTTATGCAATGTGGTACACTAATTTGTTGTTCAGTATGAATTTTAATAGGAGAAAGACGCAGTCATCGTTTCATATTTCAGAATGCATACATAACTTAATTATTTCACATCGATAGCATGATTTTAGTCATGCTCACGGTCATTTAACGACCAGTTCTAGCTTCCTAACTTGATTCATTGAAGACGTATCGTATTCTGAAAGTCGCAAAACTTTGACTGCGTTTTTCTCGCGTTTTCGTTTGTGGCGCTTACGTTACTGTTACTATACGCCTCAATTATCTTTGCTTATGCAGATGTATTTTCTTCTAATCATGTTTTGCACTTCAATTTGTTTGCAGGCAAATGGTAAAAATGTAAATTTGATGTTGGTATTTTTTATAATTTCTGCGTGGACTGATTCTAAGTATCCAATGAAAAGTTGTTTCAAGACATCTATCGTATGTGTACTCTGTGTGATGGAATATACATGAAAAAGAGTAGGCTATTTATCGTGTAGAGTTCAAAAGTCTTATTTTGATTCGATATTACACGCTGCAAGTAACTATCATGGTTTTATGGAATAAATTACTAGTGTATGGGAGGGTAATTGTTACTTGTCACAAACACCTTCGTTTGCACAGAATTTTTGGCTGTTGTTGGGACAATTTCCCTTGAAAAGTACGAGTGAGAAACGTCTCTTTATTAAAGTCGGTGATTTGTTAGTCCTGATTTTCACCTTGTCATTTTCAGCAACTTTATCAATTTGTGTACAAAACTTAAGGCAGCATTTTAGAAGAATGCTTCAGTTTATGTTGGTTATCCTACGAATGAGACTGATGCAATCACTTTTAGACTACTTGTTCTGAAAGAATAAATGATAATATCTTCCAGACGCAAATTTTTGTTGTTAGAAGCTTGAATTTTATGTGATAAGGGAATTTGTGGTAAATATTTTTTTACATATTGAAAATAAATCATAAATCTATCTACCACTTAACCATTATATAACAATAATAATAACAATCACACCAATATCAGTGCAATTATTGTCCAAATTGCTTGTTTCTCTGGGTAAGAAACTATACTAATATTACTACATTTTCTAAATTAAAATATTTCTAGATGGCTGGTAAACTTTACTGCATTAAAATTGAAGTCCATGATACCGGGTGAACGTGCATTGATTTTCTTCTTGATTTATTTAGTTTTATACACTTCTATCAATGCCGATGTAAACATAGAAGGCGTCAAGTGCAGCCGAGTACCATCTGCTGTGTTGTGTCCACCTCAGATCAGCGTTATCATGGGGCCATGTGCTGGTGGAGCTGTGTACTCACCTGCTCTCACCGACTTCACCTTCATGGTTCAGGACTCATCGTAACTGGTCCTGATGTCGTCAAAACCGTCACCAATGAAGACGTAACCCAGGTATTTGAAAACTTCAGTTTACGAGTTACGCTTCGTAACTTAAAGTATGTATAGTGGATAATAATGGTAACCACGGCATTCGTCCTGTCAATCTGAGAGGTGGCCGAAGATGAGCTGGATACTTGGGAGACAACCACAGCACTGGTGCCCAAGCAAATCTGTAATGTGTTAGAGAGTAGATCTATGACTATTTCCTAATTCCTTGTTGCTCATCCTGCCGTCATATTTCACGCAAATCTACCTATCTTTATTATACATCTTTACGTTACAGTAGTCATCCTTTTGTTCCAATAACTTGTATTAACTTCGTAAGTCTTTAATGACAATCTCTCGTAACTTTTTTCGAAATCCTACCTTCTGTGTTCTGCTTTTAAGACTGGTATTTCCTTAACCCATTAGAGCCCAGTGTTTATCTAAATATGCAATACAAATATTTTTCTTAAAGTGACCGAAAACATTTATATTGATTGTAGAGAGCTGTAAAACTTCAAATGTACATTGCCAATATTGCAATACCAACATATGCATACCAACAGGTACAGCAAATGCTACAAATCTGAGAAAAATTGAACAATTCTTAAACTGATGGCTCTAATGGGTTAACTCGGACGTTTTTATCAGTTCATCTTGCTGATATTTTCGACAATGACGGGTAACTATTGATGCATCCAGCTGCTGTTCATTCTTTAAATTCACGATGCAAACCTCTGCCTCTTGAAATGCTGTTGACAAAGGTG
>VCRD01006245.1:7660-18934 GCA_006783055.1 Trinorchestia longiramus
TGTGCTGTGTGTTGTGCTGTGTGTTGTGTGTTTTTCTGTGTGTTGTGTGTTGTGTGCTGTGCTGTGTGCTGTGTGTTGTGCTGTATTCAGTGATATGTGTTGTGTTTGTATGCAGAACGTGAGTCAAAACAGCTCGTCACACCCATGAAAGCGCGTCCAAGTGAGAGTTTTCTACTAGAAAAATTAGTGAAAAGAATGATTAATTGTGCAGAAATTTCTAGCTCCTGTAACTGCACCACCACCAGTAACTGCACCAGCACCAGTAACTACACCAGTAACTGCACCAGTAACTGCACCATTAACTGCACCAGTAACTACACCAGTAACTGCACCAGTAACTGCACCAGCACCAGTAACTGCACCAGTAACTGCACCAGTAATTGCACCAGCACCAGTAACTGCACCTGTAACTGCACTAGTAACTGCACCAGTAACTGCACCAGTAACTGCACCAGTCACTGCACCAGTAGTACACATTCAGGTGTTCAGTATTGCCGCCTCTCTCCTTCGCGGTCGCCGCACGCCGCTTTCTCGGAGGCTGCAAAGGCTTCCGCGGTGCTGCTGCGTTCAATCCGAAATTTTTCTTGCTTCTCTTAACGAGAAAGTCGCGAGTATTGCCGTGACATGTTGCAGACTTCATTACTAGTTAGTCAATTCATGCATACTGAGAAGTTAATAAACATTTGTATGAATTCATATGGTACCAAAGGTCATAACTCATTGGTAATATGTACATGTATCTTGATAAATATATTACAGTTCAGAAGACTCTTACTTAGTAATTTTAAAGCTTCATCTTAAAAAGTATGTAATGCTGTTAATTTTTTAGTTACAATAAACACACTTTAATGATACACGTTGTGTAAATATTATTTTCATATACACATGTATCTCTATGGACACAAATACACATACGTATATTAAGATATAATAATGCTAACTTTTCATAATTATTTTTACAGGATATGAAATAATCAGCCAATTTTAGTATGTAATAGTCAAAAAGATGATTTTATGACTGGAAAGCAAAGGGTTGAAAAATACTCGTGTGTATATTTTCAATTTAACTGAAATGAAACGTAAAGTCAGTAATGATATTAAAACCATTGCCATAAATATCAGAAAATGTGAACAAAAAACTGTTATTCAAACTTTGTCATTAAACTTTCAGACATACTAAAGGGTGTGGCAAAAGTCACATGATATATTTAGAATTATTTTATGCAAAAACTACTTGAGATAGAATCTTCGGGTAAATTGCAAACGAAAGAAAGGGTTTTGGAGTTTTTATTTAAATAGGATATCATCTAAATGTCCACCATGTTAATTTATGCACATGCGCATTCTTTTTGTAACAGAATCCATCACTTTTTTTAGCATCTCGGGAGGAATGTTGCGAATCTCTTGAGAAATGTTCTCTTTCAAATGTTCCAAAGTACGAGGCCTATTAATGTATACTTTTGACTTTAAGTGCCCCCATAAAAAGAAATCCAAAGGGGTCAAATCACAAGATCTAGGAGCCCAAAGAATCCCACTTCACTCACAAAAGGTTACTGTCTGGTGCGGTATGACAAGTGAAAGGATTATTGGTCCCTATTTTTTGAAAATCAGAATGGAGAAACTGCGACTGTAACTGGAGCTGCTTATCGAAAATTTATTGAAGAATATTTAAGACCTCAAATTCAAGATGGGAATATGTGGTTTCAACAAGATGGTGCAACAGCCCATACAGCAAAGGAATCAATTCAACTTTTGAAGACAATTTTCCCAAATCGATTAATTTCACGTTTTGGTGATATTACTTGGGCTCCTAGATCTTGTGATTTGACCCCTTTGGATTTCTTTTTATGGGGGTACTTAAAACCAAAAGTATACATTAATAGGCCTCGTACTTTGGAACATTTGAAAGAGAACATTTCTCAAGAGACTCGCAACATTCCTCCCGAGATGCTAAGAAAAGTGATGGATTTGTTACGAAAAGAATGCGCATGTGCATAAACCAACATGGTGAACATTTAGATGATATCCTATTTAAATAAAAACTCCAAAGCCCTTTCTTTCGTTTGCAATTTATTCGAAGTTTCTATCTCAAGTAGTTTTTGCATAAATTAATTCTATATATATCATGTGACTTTTGCCACTCCCTTTATAAGAACACGATGTTCAGACATAACATAGTACAACATGATGTGCAGACATAGCATAGGACAACATGATGTGCAGACATAGCATAGTACAACATGATGTGCAGATATAGCATAGTACAACATTATGTGCAGATATAACATAGTACAACATGATGTGCAGACATAGCATAGTACAACATGATGTGCAGATGTAGCATAGTACAACATGATGTGCAGAACGAACTGCGTAGGTCTTTAAGAATCCATAGATGCAGAACACAAACCTTTTTTACAGTCAAATTTTAAAAATCAAAATGAAGACAAATAATTTTCTGGGTCTAGCGTCACGAGTTTATTTTTTAATTTCGGTTTCTTCTTTTTCATCATTTTTACATACAGCATAACACTTGATCGGGAAAACCAGTGCACTCATTTGAGTGATGAAAAATTATCATAGTGATCAATCATTTTTATTTATCTCATACATAAATCATCACTATAGTGATCAATTATCACTGTGTATTGCATTCGGAGTGATAAATTATTTTCATTGTTCTCATGCTGAGTGACAAATTATCATTATTTAGCGCATGTAAAGCGATCAATTTGTGCGTTATTTTGACGCGTGTTAGTGTGTATCTCACAAAGTACATGTCAAAATGTGCAACAAATGTGTTTATACACGCTACGTCTACTCATATTTGAGTGATATATGCTAGTTGACATACATACATACACATATGTACATATATATTTAACATTGAAAACAATCAGATGAGGTCATTATGGATTATTTCATGTTTTTAGGCTCGAAAGGAAGCAGTTCAAATGTTTTACTGTGAAAAGAAGGGGAAATGAAACCTTATATGTACACATTTCCCAAAAGAACCTCATTACCCAGCAAACATAGACACTACACAGCTACGCGAGCTAAAACGACAGACTAGATTGTCTGGAAGTGTTGCCAAGTTCACTAATAAAAAATTAGAATTGTCACGCATATTTTCTTGGCCTTGCATGCAGGTCTTAACTTGCGGAAGATGGCATAACCGAGCTGTTGTTTTCCGGTCCGGGAAAATATAGGAGACCGTTAGAGTACTCGAGGTTGCTCTCAGACGGAGGCTGTGGAGGAACTTGGCAGATACCGTAAGACTTTGAGGCTGTTTGCTTGGTTTCCGTAAGGACACATGAAAACTTAGGAAGTGTGTACATAAGTTTCGTAAGGATGCATAGAAACTTTTGAAACTGTGTGCGCGTCAGTAAAGACACATGGAAACTTAGGAATTGTGTACGTAAGTTTCCCTGAGGATGCATGAAAACTTAGGAACTGTGTACTTGCAAGTAAGGATGCATGGGAAATTAAGAACCGTGTAAATAAGTTTCAGTAAGGACGTATGGAAACTTAGGAAGTGTGTGCACAAGTTGCAGATAGATCTTCTGTAATTCAAGCGCATGTTTGTCGTGTATCTCCTAGTGGTGGAAACACACGATGCTTTAGGTTGCTGTTCCAACGCCTCTGCCTTGTTTTGACCTTGCTCATGTCATGTTTTTGACTTACCCTTACTTGCTTTTGCCTTGCATTACTTGCTTTTGCCTTGCATTACATGTTTTTGCCTTGCATTGTATGTTTTTGCCTAACATTGCTTGATTTTGTCATATATTACATGCTTTTGTATATTTTTGCATTGCTTTTGTCTTGATTTTGCCTAGTGTTCATTTAAAATTTGATTGACTCTTGGCATGTTGTTGCTATCACTTGCTCTACGTTTTTGCCTTGCTTATGTGGAAATGTATTTTTTTTGTGACCCTATGAACTTTCCAAACAACTTTTAGAGTGCTTTCACAACAACCTGATTTAAATCTAGCGCACATTCTTGACTAATCACTTTTTGCTGGTGTGTTCTACTTTATTACTATTTTAAACTTTGTTTAACTTCACCATGTGGAACATCAACGAGAACACATTGCTCATTCCAACTAAACCGAATATACTGAATAAAGCTGGGAAATAATTAGACTATACTACGTATTCTCCAACCTTATGCATTAAGTAAAACCAAGAAATAATTAGACAATACCACACATTCTCCGAAAATTGTACATAAACTATGATTATTGATTATCACAACTTATTCTTAGAGCAGCATTTGTTTATTCCATGCATTATTTAGGAACGCTTTCTACTTAATTTACGCATGGGATTCTAGAAAATCTGAATAGAAACGACAGCTGTAGAGTACAGTTTTAAGTAAAATACAGCTTCATTGTTTAGCACTGGACCCACAGACAAATTGTATACTAAATACCGTGTAGGTTTACATACTAAATCAATTTAGGTTCTCAGCTTTGGACTTGCTTGACAACCGTTATTCAAATTATTGACTGCTTTTTAACTACATAACCATTATTTCCCTAATTCACCGTTATTTCACTAACTTGCTGTTGATTACCAAAGAACGATTATGCAACTAAATAACCGCTATTGATATATACCACCTTTAATTATCTTGCAAACCGATATTTACTAGAGTAACGGTTATTTACCTAGATGACCTTCAATGAATTTAGCGACCATTATTTACCTAAATAACGGTTATTAAAATTGACGACCGGTATTTAACTTGCTGACCGTTACATAACTAAGTAACTGTTATTTACCTTATCTTACTGTTGTGTAGCAGTAAAAGTTGCTCTATTTTAAGACCTAAGTATAAGCTATGCAAATCTTTACTCGGATTTATTTTGAAACTACTAGTGATATTTCAAACATTTGATTCATGAGTTCCTCGAGCAGCAACATTTCCATGACCATTTCCCAGCAGTTCCTGAACAGTTTTAGAGCAGTTCCTGCATTTCCATGCTGATTTCATAGCAGTCCCTCAGCAGTTTCGGAGCAGTTTTAGAGCAGTTTTTTGTTAATTTCGGTTCAGTGCCACTAAATCGCAGCAATGTCACGCACTCGAAGCTGCATCGACGGAGAAAGTGCAGCCATTCGTGTGTGCAGACATTCTATTCTGCAGACATATCTTTTCTGTGCAGACAAGTATCTTCTGTACAGACATGTCTGTAATGAATTGCAGCTTCAGGGCTTATTTTTTTTCATGTGGAAGACTCTGGTTTTGATTTTACCAATATCTCGAGACAAGTAGCCTACTGATCTTAGAAGGAATACAAGTTAAAATTTTGCTCAGATTCTAACAATCGTCCTGAAATTTGGGTTCATGGAATCACTGTTCCAATAATTGAGCTAATTTCGGTTAAAACAATTACGCCAAGTTGAATATGCTTGAATTATTGATGCATAGTACTAATCAAATTGTTATGGATTTTTTAAAATTTAGTATTTTCTGAGTAAAAAAGTTGTATAAACTTACTTCATTGATAAGATATTAATTTTTTTCATACATAGGGCAAAAATATTCTTTTTTACAGTGATTAGCATTTGATTTGGTCTCGTTTAGCGATTTTAAATGCTTTAACACAAACTGACATTCCAGTGAGCTTCAACATTTCTTTAATATTTTTTTAACAATTTTTCTTCAACATTTTCTTTTTTCCAGAAGAAAATCTTTCAGAAAGATTGCAAGCAAACACACAACCGAAAGCTCAACCTGCAACAATATGAAACACTATAGCAGGACTCAAATGACCTGTGATGTTAGTGGCAGCAGTCAAACAACCAGACAAATTATGACATAACATTGTTTGATAAACCGTGAACAGTTGATACAGTGTGCTTTATTACTACAGTACATACATTATGTTCTCGTATCTACATATATAGTAGACAATGTATCTCCATCTCTCTCTCTCTGTATCTGCGTGTGTCCGTCCCATTACTTTCTATCAATTACTGAGGAAAAATTATTGAACTAATATCAGAACGGGTATGTATGTAGTAAAAGCAATGTATTGTGGATACCAGAGGCGCCCGATCACCATAAAATACTCAATTTATTCCGTTATTAGTTTCCTTCTCTTACACGGCCATGTTATCGGTAGATATGATACAGAATGGAAGTTCTGTATACATTCATGAAAAATATTCAGATTCTGAGAGTACCGCGGGTAAAACTGAAAAATGTATTTATTTCATAGATCCTTAATTTTATCACTTTTAAATAAAGGAATTTTCATGGGTACTATCTGGGCCACGTTATCGGTTGATAAGATACAGAATGGAAGTCCTGTATATATTAATGAAAATTATTCATATAAAACTCAATAATTCGTCGTAAATCTTTACTGCATTTATCTCTATAATAATTTTAAATTATTCAAATCTAAATCGTGGAATTTCCACGGAAACTGCCTAGTGTTTAATAAAGAAAATAACTGGTAAATGTACTACTCCTACCTGTTCTCATTGCTCGGAAGTCTAATCAGCATATTAGCCCAGACTTGACTTGCCTGTATCGTCTGTATTACCTGTATTGCCTGTATTGCCTATATCGTCTGTATTACCTGTATTGCCTGCATTGCCTATATCGTCTCTATTGCCTGTATTACCTGTATTGCCTGTTTTGCCAGTATTGCCTGTTTTACCTGTTTTGCCAGTATTGTTCGCATTGTCTGAATTGCCTGTATTGCCTGTATTGTCTGTACTGCCTGTATTACCTGTATTGCCTGTATTGCCTGTATTACCTGTATTATCTGTATTACCTGTATTGCCTGTATTACCTGTATTATCTGTATTACCTGTATTGCCTGTATTGCCTGTATTACCTGTATTACCTGTATTACCTGTATTGCCTGTATTGCCTGTATTGCCTGTATTACCTGTATTACCTGTATTACCTGTATTACCTGACCTGTATTTGTCATGATTGGCGTAAGCCTAGGCATGGGCTCTCAATTCCGTCCAGTAACTAATGTCATATACAAGCAGTCCGCTTGCAATCATCCTAAAAATATTTCTTGAAAAAGAAAATTTTAAGGAAAAAATGTCATCAAAAGGTTAAAGAAATGGTAAAGTTCACTGGAATACCAGAGCGTTTGAAAGCACTTTAAGCGGTAAGAGGAGGTCAAACTAAATATTAATTAATGAAATAAAGGATATTTTTTCCATATGTATAAAAATAAATCTATTAATTGTCAATAAAATAACTTTACGTTACCTTTTTGCCTAGAAATTAGGACATTTTGGAAATCCATTCAGAATAATTTGGTCACTACTGTATGTGTAACACAAATTGTCACTCTTACTTGAAATACAACTCAAATTTTGTTTTTTGGTGTACGAATTTAGTTGTCAGAGTTATGCGTCATAATTAAGTCAGAGTTATGTTATGATAGTAATGATATATGCATAGGTTTTCATACTGCAGGGCGATGTATAAAGTTTATGTATCGACATCTACATTAGAGGTGTGGAATTATAGAGGCCGCTCGTCATAGAACCACCGCTGTCTAAACAAACCGCAAATCCAACAACAGCCAAGCGTCTGCACTCGAAACGTGTCGAAGTGTATAGTTTCGCGGCTAAAGAAAGTGTCAAAACGCAAAATTTCTTGAAAGGACCTTGTGATTCCTAAGAATTCCGTAGTCGTGCAACTCTCGAGGTGATTGAAAAGTGGGCAGGGTACATTACAGAGTTTAGAAACCTATTTCAGACCATTGGACAAATAGGGAGATTGGAAAATGGAAAAGTTACGTGGGAGGAGCAAAGCTCACATAAAAACGGTAGGAAGGATAGATAAGGAGGACTTGGGAACTAGACCTTGACAGCGATGTAGGCTATTACAACTAGAGCGGCATCTAGGGCCCAGGGCATAGGCATAGGTTTAGGGGTATGGGTGTAGTAGGTGTAGAAGTGATTAAAGGGGAATTAAATTAATCATCACACCGACGAATGACAGTAGATTCAAACGTGCACCTACCCGTGTATAAGGGGAAGATTTAATTGTGAAACAGCAAGGAATAGAAGGGGAAAAATTTAGCGTTATTGCTAAGATGTTGTAATCGTGAGTGTTGAGCATCGAAGTCCATCCTCAGCAACGAATCTCCAGTGTGAAGGCAAGCTTTTATATTATTATTGTCAACGTGATCGAAATTAACGACACGGTAGATTTTGTAATCTGATATGAACGACCATTGATTTAACTAAATTGTTCCGTGTGCACACTTAACTTGTCAGTTATCAAGCATCTAATTGATCTTTAATGGTGCACTATTTAATAGAACATTATGCGCGGTTCATATGCCAACATGTGGTATAATAGATAGCTCGCATTTCCCATCCGGTGATATTTAGAATAACATGTATTAAATTTTCTGTGTGTATCATTATCCCCTCATTTTGCCATTGAAGAAAAATATCGGAAGCCTTTTACCATTTCATGTATTCAGAGGATTGGAGTCCCTCTAGGTACGATTTCGTATGTTTCTTGCATTTTATTAATTGTGTTATTTACAATTATTAATTGAAATATAACGGAAGGCCAGCATGCAGAAAAACCATACATTGAAACCAAGATTACGTAAATTATGAGAGAGAAAAGAACTCATCGACAATCAATCATTGCACAATTAAACGTAGGCAAAAAAGCTTCCCCTTCCATATAATTAATCAATCATTTAAACACAAAAAGACATCATCATAACTTACACGTACCACCACAGTTATGCGTCATAATCAAGTCAAAGTTATGCATCATAATTAAGTCAGAGTTATGCATCAAAATTAAGCCAAAGTTTAGCTGCAAAACTAACCTACGTATCGGCACAAAATTCTCATTTATGGTGCTTGAATGAAACCATAAATGTCCATTTTTGACGCTAAAACGGAATCCTAAACACCCATTTACGGAGCCAGAACGAGACTATCAAGGTTCATTTATGGAGCTGAAATAGTATCATAAAGTCTCATTTATGATGCTAGAAGGGGACCATAAATGCTTATTTATGGCGCTAGAATGACACCATAAACTCCCACCAGTTGTTTTTGTTTTCATATTTCTAATACATTCCCAATGTTACAGTCCTGATGGTACAGTCTTGCTGTTACAGTCTTTCTGGTACAGTCCTGCTGGTACAATCTTGCTGTTACAGTCCTTCTGGTACAGTCCTACTCCTACAGTCCTGCTGGTACAGTCCTGCTGTTACAGTCCTGCTGTTACAGTCCTGCTGTTACAGTCCTGCAGGTACAGTCCTGCTGGTACAGTCCTGCAGGTACAATCTTGCTGTTACAGTCCTTCTGGTACAGTCCTACTCCTACAGTCCTGCTGTTACAGTCCTTCTGTTACAGTCCTGCTGGTACAGTCCTGCTGTTACAGTCCTGCTGTTACAGTCCTGCTGGTACAGTCCTGCTGGTACAGTCCTGCTGGTACAGTCCTCTGGAACGTAGGTAGCAACCCAAGAATATCCTGTGGGTCGTCCGAGCAAGTTTAGGTTTAGTAAAACAGAAGGTAAGTAGAATTAAATTTTTTAGTGTATATTCATACAGGCATGTCCGACAATTACTATAGCATTAATGAAAAAATGGGCTTTCCGAAAAAATCCTACTATTCTTTCGTTTATCTAACGACTGCCATCAATTTTAATTGTAAATTAATTTTCTCAATGCAATCTAAAAATTGTTGTTTCGAATAGTTTGTTAATGCTCCAGGAACATCACAGCGATTGCGGTGGATTTTAAGGTTATGAAGTTCACCTTCATGACCTTTATGATGACCATGCACGCTTTGTATCACAGATACCAGTAGCTTCAAATGTCCCTTTAAATTGAGGCTTTCCTCAGCACGAAGAATCCAAGGCTTAAGTTTCTTAAGTAAAGATCAGCGCTTAAAAAATTGCACAAGCCACTGTGACGCTCCACGTGATCTTGAACTGAACGCAGTGTCAGGTGACGCTTTAAGGTTCAATTGGCTCTTGAAAATAGTTATAAAATAGCCCTTACGACCAGTCCACGTGCATCTGAACTCCAGAGTGGGAAATTCGTGAGTTCGCTGGTGCGTTAAGGCTTGAAATGTAGTCAAATACTGAAGAAAAGAAGCCTTAAGGTCTGGCACGCACAGGTGATGTCATTCATGAGCTGAAGATCGAGGTTGACTTTCACTTTTGAGCCATCGACGCGTCCGAACGTGCGATACTTGTGGTGGCTTTGGCTTGAAGTTTGTTATACAGAACTTTATATCAATGGAAAATCATCAAACACGCAACTTTTCTTTAAATTTTCAATTCAGTAATGCTTTACTGCAAACCTCATCCTGGCCGTCAAAACTCAAAATCCTGGGACGTTAAAATCAATTCGTAAAATGACTCTATTTGGGTGACCCTGTTTTTTCATGAATTCAAAGAGTCTTCAGGTTTTCATATATTTTTTGAGGCAAAAAACTGAATGTGAACTACTAAAGCTATCGGACAACTATTCGACAACTCAAGCATACACCTATTTCCTCCCTCCCCCATAATATAATACAAGACTTTAGACAGGTGATTGTACAAGTAGAAAATAAAGGTGGCCGAATGCTACCGATTTTGTAGTGTTATGATGAATCAGTAAATTCAGGAAAATCCATGACTATATTAAAAATTGTGACCATCCGTCAGATTTGATACTAATGAGCAAGAGTACTACAATCAACAGGACGATGCTCCTGCCCACCACTCCCACGAAGGGAGATGAGACAAATGGTGATGGAGAGAAGGTATTAGAGTGATTTATTTTCGTGAAGAATTAAAAATATATATTTCCAGAGAATTTTTCCAATTTTTTCCTTATCCTACTTACATACATTACTACATCACTAATATGAATGATTTACGTGTGAACACACGGAGATTAAAAAATACAGGAAATAACAATATGTTCCATATTAGTAGTGATGAAAATATGCCGAATAAGTAGGATGAGTAGTATGTATTAATGCATCTGTAAGCTTGAATTAAAATGTATTCTTTTAAATGACCCCTTGTAGCACTGACAATCATAAACTTTTTAATTATGTGTGAATGGAAACAATAAAAAACAGGTGATAGAAATAGCACTACTCAGAACTACGTAAATAACCCAACTGACAGGCTACAAAAATAACTCTACTCACAGGCTACAAAAAACACTTCTCAGAAGCTACAAAATAACACTCCTCGAAAGCTACAAAAATAACAAAAGAAGACTATACATTTAAAATATCCTGCACCACTCCCC
>VCRD01006246.1:5614-28395 GCA_006783055.1 Trinorchestia longiramus
TCTTGTCCTAGAAACCATCGTTATGTTCCGGGAAACGGGCACAACGGCGTGTAAATGCGAGTAACACGTCGTCAAGTTCTAACATCACTCGCCTATTAATCGTGGGAGACCCCCTTACTAGATTAGATTTCCTAATCGACACAGGATCTTCGGTATCAATCCTACAAGCCACTGCCAGTCAGCGAACACGTGGTGGTAATAATAACTTAAAAGCTGCTAATGGGACGCCTATGGGACCTGTTTTTTAGGCTTGCGACGTAATCTGGTTTGAACATTTACCGTAGCTGCTGTAGACCAACCAATAATAGGAGCTGATTTTTTAGCACATTATGGTCTAGTCGTAGATTTAAAAAATAAGATTATTAGGGACAAAAATACAAATCTGTCGAAACCCCTTGCTAGCGTTAACATTACCCACTCTTTGCACTCAATCAAGAATGCCTTAAAATGTTTGGATAGTCGCCAAGATTGGATCGATAGACTTCCGATCGTATTGTTAAGTTTACGTAGTCTCTATAAACAGGATCAACAGGCTACTGCTTCAGAGATGATGTACGGCAAAATAGTACGCCTGCCCGGAGATATCGTTAACCCTAACCTTTCAAAACCTTTCTCTCTCGCAGATCAAACCTCTTACGCGGAGTGTCTTAAAGACTGCATGAGGCAGATACAATACGTTTCTCCTCGCACTACTAATACTTCCCACAGGTTGGACCCTACACTCCAGAACTGCACGCATGTCTATGTGCGTGTCGATGGTGTAAAGCCAGCCTTAACACGACCGTATGAAGGTCCATTCAGAGTCTTAAAGCGGACACCGAAATACTCTATTAGCGAAAAATTCGGCAAGCACGACTCGGTATCAATCGATCGTCTAAAAACTGCTTATGTATCAGATGCTCAGGTACTTGCGTACCCTTCTCAAACAACTAACCCTTCCATGATTCGTTTCCTCTCTACAGAACCGGCTACAGACCGTCGTACGTGTCCCCACTTGCTGTTTCGTTGCCTAGTAAACTACAGTGTAACCCTCTCATTATCTTCAATGCTCCTAATCCCAACAGTGTAGCAGTTGCGCCTGCTAGAGCGGATGCAGTACCATCGACGACACCTATAACAAAGCCAACTCCTCTTTCAGAACTGAACGTGAAGACTCACACTGTAACTTTTTCTTGCCCAGTAATATCGAACAAACGTGTTCAACAGCAGTCGCGAAGCGGTCGCCCTATTACCATACTTTCCCGGTACAGATAAATCTTAAACGGGACCGACCTTTCGGTCGCAGACGAAGGAGGTAATGTAGCATGAACGGTATCACTCAATTTACCATTCATATCTCTGTAATAGCACGTTAAAATACAAGTTAGCATTTATCTCATTAAATATAAGTTAGCATTTATCTCATTCATCTCACTAGAGATTGTCGTAATAATTATTACAGAATTTTAGCTTTAGTTTTAGTCTGTTTGACAAGGTTAGTGACAACCCAGGGATATATTTTATTTGTATAAAATAATTAGATCTGAGCGTTCCAAAAAAACAAAGGACTCGCAGGTTGGCAACATTCGTGGATTCTACCCTCGTTTCCGGTCCGCATTATTATATATACCTGATCCCACGGCACTGACTTTGTTGCTATCTTGAATCCGTTTTGTACGTAGTGGAGGTGAGCATACTATGTTTTAAGTATTTTTAGACTTGTCTTAATTTTTGTGTTTAACTTGCCAGTGTATCGGTGTTCTTTGGTGATGTTTAGATTTTTCAAGTGTTTGTTTCTTCACCGGGAGTTATTTCAGCAAGTCAAGTTTTTAGGAATTGTTTCTATTGGACAACTGTGATAAATCAGTAACTGTGCTGTAATAAGTGATTCAATATTTTTCTCAATCTTGGGTTCATTACTATTCTCAAAAGACCTCTTTTGAACAAGATTTTCATAAAATCATATTCTATTTTAGATATGTGTGCTCAAGATATTTTACTCTTATGCATCAGAGATTAGAAACCCAGTTATACGTTTACAATGATTTTAGAACTAAAACCAGACACTGTTGACTAGAAAACCAGACTCTGTTGACTAGTTGATGCAAAAATTAGGATACAGCTATAGCATTTATCCCTAATTTTGTCACCTTAAGAATTATTATGTGTTTCTTTTATATGTGAAAAAACTCTGTATTAATATTATTACAGACCTAAAAGCTACTTCTTTGAAGGTCTTAACTCAATTATTTTGTGGTCATTACCTGATTCAGATTTATGAATACTGAAAGGCTAAGAATGACATTTTTTATCTAATGTCAATTTTCCTGCTTCATGTTGATAAAATTAGGCACTAAAACCCCAATGCAAATCCTTAAAACTTATGCTAAGGATAATTTAATTAATACCGTTTTTTATCAATAACTCATGAAATAAATTTAATAAACTCCTGCCTCACTGTAAGAATGTGAAACCAAGAACTTGACTAAATGGTGAACTGGTTGCTGAACAATCGTTAACCAGTACTGCCTTCTGCACTTTATCCTGGTATATTTTGGGAATTGTCAATGGGACTTATGATGTGGTTATGATCCGAGTATATGTACTCATCACTTCACGTTACGTGCAGAATTTGGGGACCGTCTACCACCCACTCACCTACCTATCACACTCGCTGGTGCACTCACTCACTATACCCACTTACTAGACTCGTTGCACTCATTGTCCACTTACAAGCCACTTACTGCATCTACTGTACTCGCTGTACTCGTGCAAGTCTCAAGCCACTGTCGCTATAGCTCTGGACTGGCCTTTCATCCCTGAAGCTGGACTGGCTTAATCATCATTTGGACGCTCTGGACTGGCTCAATCATCCCAAGAAGATCCCAAGCTATATCTTGAGTCAACTTCCTTGAATACCAAGCTGAGTTCCTGCGATGAGTTCTTTTATTCTCCTTGACTAAGGTCACACGGGTAGATAGATTAGGTTTTGTTAAAGTTGGTTGCTTAAAATTCCCCAAGCACAACCAAACTTTACAGTGTAGAGTCTATGAAGAAAGACTGAGAAAAGAAAATAGGACATTCCAAGCAAACAGAGCAGTAGATGAACGAAGCTCATCTACAGGTGAAACTATTATGTTTACTAGTGCTTTTCCTACGGGTAATGTTGACTGTGATTCTTGGATAGTAGACTCAGGTGCTACTCAGCATATGTGCAACAAGACAAGTCAATTTTCATCTTACTCTGATCTATCTTCTCCTGTAAGAATTGAAATTGGTGATGGTAGAGCTTTGAAGGGTATTGGAGTTGGCGATGTGCGTCTTAAAATAACATTACCTAATATGCAGGTAAAGAATTGTGTTGTAAAAAATGTGTTGTTTGTGCCAGAGCCAGGTGCAATTTGATTTCTGGTTCCCAGAATGCAGAATGTGGTAAGGAAACCCATTTTAATAAAAGCACATGTGAGATTGTAGATGAAAATAATGAGGTGATAGTTACTGGTCATAAGGTAGGAAGACTTTATAGATTAGATTGTTCCTATCATGTAGCTGCAAAATGCTCGAGTGTCTCCTCGGACAACCTGTTGTGGCACAAGAGATTTGGTCATCTAGAATTTGATAATCTTAAGAAACTGAAGTCTCTTGATCTTCTTAGAGGTGCTGATTGTTCTCTAGGAAATGAGAATGTTTTTTGTGAAAATTGTTGTGATGGCAAGAGCCATAGACTTCTTTTTTCGGGAGTGAAACTAAAGGATACAGGCTGTATGATTTTAATGCCAAAAGGTCTTGCTGAGTAGAGATGTGGTATTTAATGAATCTCAGTTTATGTCATTTGAGAAGGAGCCTTCAAAAGAAATTGAGTGTGGTCCTTGGTCCTTCCCTCAAGAAGAAAAACATGAGGATTCAGAAGGAGAGTTGGAGCTCCGTCATTCAACTAGGAACAGAGCTGCTCCTGATAGATTTGGAGAATGGGTGTGCTTTGCACAAGATAAATTTGATGTTCCTAGAGCGGTCTGCTTAAACTAAGGCCCTGTTGTCTAGTTTTGGCATGGATAAAGCAAATTCTGTTGCTACTCCTGTAGATGTTAATGCAGACCCTGTCACGACTTCAGATGAAGTTGAGGAATGTCACAAAGACTTATGCCAAAGTGCTGTAGGTAGCCTTTTGTATTAAGGAAATTGATCTCGTGTATTGTCCTTCGAATGATATGCTTGCTGATATATTTACTAAGGGTGTAAGTGCCGAGAAGTTCTCTAGGCTGAGAAGGAAGCTAGGTGTAGTTTTCTTTGAGAAGCACATTCAATGTGAGAAGGAGTGTTGAATATTTAAATGTTCCACCATGAATGTGTTCGACTTTAGTATGTTTAAGGTTAATGTGTAACGCTGTGATGAATACTCTTGTAACAGAATGCGTTTAGAGTCAGCTAGTGGTAGAGAACCATTGTCTCAGCGCGTTCTCTGGTTCCGGTCCCATTCTTGTGCCTGCCGTTGCGATGTAAACATTGGTGTCTGTACTGTAACCAAAACTGTGTTCACTGAAATAAACCTGGTTAGCGTAATCACGCTCCTGTGATTTTTCTAACCTTCTAACAGGCCAGAATGAGTAAATAAGGGAGTTCTTCGTTCTTTAACATGCATGGGATCTTGCCAAAAAGGAGGGTCTTCGGGGTGGAAGTGAAAACTCAGGTTGATCACAGGGAAGTAGTTCCAGCTGCCCGTGATTTGTGAGGATGAATGGTGTTAAGTGTTAGGGAGATTGATTCAACTAAGCCTCTGAGATGTAGAGGTATCAATATCTGTTTATTTCAGTCTTTGATTATGACTGAGTATGTGCCGTGCCTTAGTCAAGACAGTAGTGTGTGTTAATTGGTGCTGATGACTTTGTAGCTTCTAAGTGTATCACTAAGAGTGGGTGAAGAAAGGAATGACGGCTGCACAGAGGGATAAAAAGATGAGTACGATTTTCTAGAAGAAGCTCAAAAAAGCCTTGTTTAACTGAACCCTAACAATTCCAATCATTAAAGATGTCTTGCATTAGGAGCTTGCAATATTCACAATGTTCTGATGTTAACACATTTAATACTGGGGGAGGGAATTGGTTTCTTTATGATTGCTAAAGGCAATAAAACTCAAAAAGGGGCAAACTGTCTTGAATGAAGATATATAAAAAGTTTATATATATAAAATCAGGAATAACTTAGAATAAAGAAGTACCAAAGAGGTATTTCTAGTTAATTAATATCATGGAACAAGTCTACTTAAGTGCAAGTTTATAGAATTAGCTGATCAGGCAATAGCTACAAATTTATTGGTTTTAGACCTTAAAGGAATAGCTTTTAGGTATGTAAACATATTAATATAGTCATTTTTCACATATAAAAGAAGCACATAATAATTCTTAAGTTTGGTTTTAGTTCTAAAATCATTGTAACCTCATAACTAGGTTTCTAATCTCTGATGCATAAGAGTAAAAATATATTGAGCACACATATATTAAATAGAATATGATTTTATATAAATCTACACCTAAGGAAATTGTATACTAGACTAAATACTGTCTTTAGCAATGACCTGTTCAAATGAGGTCCCTTGAGAACAGTAATGAGCACAGTGATTGAGAAAACTATCTATTATTACTACAGTACAGTCACTGATTTATCACAGTCGTCCTATAGAACAATTCCTACCACTTGACTTGCTTTAATACTTCACCGGAGAAGAAGTAACCACCAGGGGAAAATCTAAACGAACACCAAAAGAAATCAGATCCTACTGGCAAGGTTAAGCATAAAAATTACAAGTCTAAAATACTTAGAATAACATGCTTACCCGCACCTAAGCACAACACACACACAAATTTTAACCGCAACAAAAGCTATTGGCACCGGGGGCCGATATTTATTCAGTTCGTACCGGAAACGCGGATAGAACGCTTCTCAATGTTGCCGACATCAGCGTCCTTAGTTTTTTGGAACACTTAGAACTGATTTAATTACCAATAAAATACATCACCATGTTGTCACTAAAAATTATCAATACAAATGTAAAATGAGACTATAAATTCTATAATAATCATTAGGCCGATTTTTAGTGAGATTAATGAGATTACACGTGTTGAGATCCAACTTCAGTATATATATTAATACATATATATGAGTTGCTACAGTCACCCATTAAACTACTCCCGTCCCGTTTTCTATGTTCATGGGAGTCGCTGAGTTTCCCTTCTTCTTCTTCCTGTAGTCAAGCCTGATGGACGTATAATACATAAGCTCCAAGATTGGACTGTGTTTGTTTCACCCCACATCTCATACTTGTAATCGTTGCCGTATTCCATAATCCAAGATGGAACGAGGCCTAACTGGTCTAACTTCTCCTAACTTAAATTGTAATGCATGTGCTATTAAGGAGGGAATTTAAAGATATAGAAATGAATGGTTCATAGAGTGATACCATTCATGCTACAAGTCCACCAACGATATTTATACCTTCCGGTTAACGTAATTATTTCCCATCTATTCATCCCACAAACTTGTTTTACATATCAAATCAAAGCCTATAATCTTGGCATGTGCCGTGGATAAATTAAAACCTCATACAATCAACTTTTACTACCATAGCACACGCTAAACCTCGACACTCATTTTGGACTCCACTAATGATATTTATACCTTCCGGTTAACGTAATTATTTCTTATCTATTTATCCCATGAACTTCATTTACATATCAAATTAAAGCTAAAAATCTAGACATGTGCCGTGGATAAATTAAAACCTCCTACAATCATCCTTTACTAGCATGAGATACGCCAATCCTCGACACCCGTTTTCGAGTCCACGAACGATATACACACAGACGTATATATAGGTATATATATATATATATATATATATATATATATATATATATATATATATATATATATATATATATATATATATATATATATATATATATATAAATATATATATATATATATATATATACTTTCCGTTCTACGTAATAATTTCTCATCTATTCATCCCACAAACTTCATTTATATATCAAATCAAAGCTAACATTCTGAAAAAAGGACACTGTTATATTAATAATTATATTTACTGCAATTTACTTATAAATATATTAATTAATATTAATATGCGTTAATAATGTTAATATGCAAGAAAGTATTTCACTGAAATACATACTTCATTTCTTTTCCATCTCTAGCATTGACTGCATGCATGATGATTCCTGGGAGTGATTTTGCTGGCCTATTTCTTTTCGCAAAAGTGAAGTCACCGTTTCTTTCAGTTACACCATCGCTGCCAACTCTTCTCTTTTTTCTCAGGGGATGTTGTTTTCTCATGTTGTTTCTCATGTTGTTTTCTCAGCCACCGTAGTCGAGTGGTCTGCGGCCTGTGTTCTGTATCGGGTCTCTGCTTCTGCAGAAAGACTTCTGCGGGTTCGAAACCCGGCCATGAATACCAGCTGTTTCTCGTTTCACCATCATCCTTACCATCATCCTTACTCTAAGAATGTCAACCTTAAGAATTTGAAAAACCAATGTACTAAATGTCTATGTACTGTGTACTTGATTGGAAATAAAGATTTTTTTTGTACGAGTATGTTGAACGCACTCGGCTTTTCTTAACCCCTCTACGCGTCCTGCCAATGTGTGGGTCGTCTATTACAGGGATCACCGGGATTCGGCCCACTTCATGCGCTTCGAGGCACTTAACGATATGCTGCCGAATCTGATATGTGTCAAATCTTAAGAGCCAAGGGTCATCTCCTTCTGCAATATATTTAGCAAATGCAAGTGCATAGGCTCCGCAACCAGAGCTGTCGTCTTGATGCTGTACGGAAATGCAATTTAACCGTATTTTTTTGAACAGATTGTATCGAGCGATAAACCTTTCTTACGTACTCTTGCTCATCATTACTCAGTTCAAGGTTCATGGAACACATATAATTAACAACTACATCCCCTTTTGCGACGGGTTCATGGCATACATTTGTTACTAGTGCCAAATGCAATCCACCTGGACCCATGGTATTTGAGCCAATCTTTTTAACTGTTATGCTGCATTGAGACAAATGGGTGGTGATGATTTGAATAAACGGTTGGTGAACGGAGTTTGATGATTGAGGATTATATACGGTGAGTACTGAGTGTGTTGTGAAATAAGAATATTTATTTTTGAACTACAATATTATGATTGAATTTTATTATGAATGTCTAGCACCAGTAGTTAATATTTTAGATGTTTAACACCCTCTGATGTGGCCTACAAAGCATGAAGTGTACACAGGCTGTGACGTCAGCAACCAGGAAGCTAAAATAAAGAAGCAGTGTTGCAGGAGTTACTTCAACAAGTAGGAAGCTGAAGTAAAGAGACAGTGTTACAGGAGTAACTACAGCAAGCAGGAAGCTAAAGTGAAGTAGTGTTACAGGCGTGACGTCAGCAAGCAGGCAGGAACCTGAAGTGAAGAGGCAGTGTTACAGGCGTGACGTCAGCAAGCATGAAGCTAAAATGAAGAAACAGTGTTGCAGAAATGACTACAACAAGCAGGAAGCTGAAGTGGAGAACATGGAGCATGGTGGGTTTTCATTTCACTTTGATGTGGAACCAGAATAGTTCATTTTTTTCTGGCCTAAAGATTCAATCAAATATGTGTGAAAGGAAATAAAAGTTATGAGACAATTTTTTGTGTATAAGTAATACTGTTTGAAAAATGAAATCTTTCATTAGTTCTGTGTGGTACCAAGCATTAAAAGTACTACAGAAAAATAGGAAAAATGGAATTAATTTTTTAATTTCTCGAAGGGTAAAATCTGAAAAAATGATCCATGATTTTTTTTTTGAGCTGTGAACAAAACAAAATGTATGTTATTCTACTAACAGATGTGAAAAATAATGTGTGATTGTTTGCATTGTCAAGAACCATAAATTGATTTTCGTAATCTATGACTTTCATGACAATGTTCAACGTGAACTCATTACCGAACAAATTATTGTTGAATGTTGAGAAACAATGATTCTTTACAAGGTTACTATGACATTAAGATGATCATCCTTTTAATAAACTCTATCATACATGAAACTCTTTGCAGTTAAGCTATCTTCTCCTACATAAAAATTAACTGGCAGATTTCTGGTAGAAAAGCTATTTTCCTGTGTTTCAGCCAATCCAGTTGAAATATTGTATATCATTCCAATATATAGGGATGCAAATGATGTACAAGTAAATTAAAGTATGTATTGACATGATTCACTGGATTGCATTTAAAAAATTGATTTATATTGCTAAGGTTATGTTTTAATAATCACTTTTTACCTGTGAAGCTTGGAACAAATTGAGTTTATGTCGCTCAAATGAAGCTTTATTACTAGTGATTTAATTGCTTAACTTTATTGTCTACCCTATGGAGTAAATATAACTATATCAGCTTATGCTGGTGTAGCCTGGAACTGAATTTAGTCCACAAACTCCAGGAAAGATTTCAAATGTAGGCTTTTAAATAAAAAAATGTTTATAATGTGGAATAACTATCCTCTAGTTTCTAGTCTATATTATATTCATATTTATAATGTTTTCCTTTTACAGTTGCCCCACCAAACCCTGCCAATCCTCCAGCAGCAATGACCTTCAAAAGTGAAGTGCCTGACAGAGAGCTGGATAACGTCACAGTGAAGGAGGAGCCCATTGAAAGGGATCAGGAACCTCAGGTATTGCAATTGCTTGTCTGCTCTCCCTTCCAATACTTTCATTTGCTTTCATATAAGTATTTTACACTGGTTACAAAATAAATAGAAAGGAATTTTAGAGTTTGTTTTTTATATATTTGTGACCAGTAGTGCAGATGATCATTGTTCGCTTGCTGCTGAGCGTCTTTCTTGTGTTTTCCATTGCTACCATGACTTGAAAATATCTTTCAGCAAGTATATATATATAAAAGCCCAGGACCTTATATATATATTTTCATACCGCCCATCCAATGCCCAGGGACCCACGTGGGCTCCACATGGGGCCCCTTGACCTGTCTACTAGGGTAGGGGCGTTCTGTTGAATTTTCAGGTCATGGTGCAGGTGTGAACGGACAAAAGTTCGCATCGTCGAGGCGCACTTATATGTATGAGAACCCCAGTTGATTTGTATCATTTCATTCACGTAATTAAACCTACGCTTTATTTTAACATTAAAACTTATGCAATCAAACCAGTACAGAAAGTGAAAAATGTAGGCGTCTAGTTTAATCAAAACGTGTTTTGCATCTAATGAGGAAAAGGCATGTAATAAAATAAACGGATGCCTAACATTTCTTTTTCAGAAGAAAACTTGATTATTGGTCATCCACTATTATGAGGTACAGCGTTCCCTCACTTATCGCGGGTGCTACGTTCTAGGACCACCCGCAATAAGCGAAAATTCGCGATACAGGGGCGCTATATTTATTTTAATATCACTCCATCAGGTAGTGCAGTAACTGTATCTTCAGCAGGGGACGTAGTAACTTCTTCAGGTACAGGTTCTTTTGCTAAAGGCGCTGGCGTCACAGACATCTTTGTTCGAGTTATGAACGCGGCTGCTTCTTTGCGTAGGGTGGCATGGTTTTGTACGCTGATATGCAGCTGTCAATAGAATTCCTAAACTGCAACAAACGAATCATATTCTTATCCCTATCTTCAGCAAGTTGCTGAAGTTCTCGAGTCTCTCTGTACAAGGTTACAAGACGTTCAAAACGAACACGGTTACTGCGCCAATCAGCGAATGGAATACAAAGCAACATTCTCTGGTTGGTCGCTTTCTATCAGTAAACCAATTGTGTATCGTTTATAATCTCACGTCGGCAAGTAGCGTCTCAAGCGGCCGTTGCGCAAATCCTACTGTTCGTTCTTGATGTATGCATCCGCTGAGTAAACGCGCTATTTTATGTAATCATTATTTTTATGATTTGTAAGATTCTTTTAGAGTTAGAATTAGTATTTTTAATACATCTTAAATAGATTTTGTGACTTTTTTAATGCAAAATTCTCCAAATACATATATTACTGCGCAACACGTACTACGTATGGGCAGAACGAGTACCGCAAAAAAGCCGCAAAACAGTGAAAATACCACAATAAATATTTACATTAATATTTTTTGAAAACCCTTGTAATAGCAAGTCTGCAATAAACGAACCGCAAAGTTGCGAGGGAATTCTGTGTATCTAATTTTCTAGAACAGAGTAGCTCAAATTGTTTAAATTTTGCTGACAACCTAATATTCAAAGGAAAATATGATATATACGATTCCATAGCATTTTCTTAACGATTGGACTCTTTGCCAAGCCGGATGTGTATTCCTCCACTCTATATCTCTCTCGAGGTAATGTTATTGTGAGAAAAGTAAACGCACAGGAATGGACAAAACGCCAAATCGGATAATTGACTGTTTAGTGTGCTCCCGCTCACCTGACATCAGTCATACATCTGTCAATTTAGGTGCTTTTCTTAGAATAAACTACCTCATATATTGTATGAATAAAATTCAGTCATGGCAGATGTGACTCTTGATTTTGAATGACGAAAAAAATCAAATATTGTATAAATTGAAAATTTCGAAAGTAGCATCTTGAATGATCACTATCTTCATACATATCGCTTTGAAGTCGATTGCAATGAAATAATCTTTTCATAATAATAGCGCGTTGTTTATACATGAATATTCACTTGATGTTTAGCTGGGAAGCCAATAATGGATATTTTTAATTACATCTTCAAGGGGTTTCATTTTCTGTGATGCTGCGAGTGTTACTGCGCAGTGTATAAAATAAATTATACGTTATGGTCTCATTGTAAAATTATGCATATGTTACTGACTTTGATCAATTTTGAAAAGTTTTCCATGTTTCCAACTCAAGATATCCTTGAATAGAATCATGAATAGAGGTGATACGCAAGTTATTTCCAGCTGAACGATATCATTAAATCATGTGGTTTAAAATTAATGACATAGATGCCAGTTTTTAAAATTCACTGCTGCATTGCCTTAAACATGACTGTTACACCTATGACATCTAGTTTTTACTTTTCTGTGTAGTTTAATAATTTGGTGCCTAGTTTTACCTGAGAAGTGTTTTTTCTCCGGTACTCTCAAACTAAATGTGTATCAGTGACAGTATGCGTCACACCAAAATTTAAAAAATGTAGTATTTCAATTGTATTCATCAATTAATATTTAAATATTGTTATAAAAATGGGATTGTATTAACTCTATAAATGTAGATATGCATAACTTGTGATTGTGCTTTGCTATTCTACTCTAAGTTGGAACATTTTGACGCATGTTTTACGATTTTCCATTGTTTGTATAGCCATGAAGTTAATATGTTCGTATCAAATAATGTATTTGTAAACAGAAATGTATTCGAAACGTCCGATATAATATAACTATATGTATTAGATATAAGTTTAAACTACATATTCCAGCTATCATCTTTCAAAAAATATTATGCTATAAGTTTACATTTTAAAATCGCTACTATTAATGTCAATTTTTAACTTTACTCAAATGAAAGTTGATGATGAATTATACCATTACAGTAGTCATTTGCTGTATCGCAGTTCAGTTTTCGTGGATTCAGTGCATTGCAGGTTTTTATAGCAAGTATATGTACATGATTAGCAGATTGACTGATGAATGGGAGACGGCTACGTAATCACAGCATTGTGTTCTGTATCTTGGGCTCTTATTGGCTCACGAGGATCGATCGGCGAGCAATAAAAACGTGTAAGATTCAAGCTTTATGCTGCCAGTATCTCCCATTGTCGTGCCTCATTCATTCAATCAGTACGTACGAGTATGCAACTTTTGCGTCGTGCTTGTGTATTTTGTGCAGCCACCGTGGTCGAGTGGTCTGCGGCCCGTGTTCTGTATTGAATCTCTGCTTCATGTAGAAAGACCGCGGGTTCGAACCCGGCCATGGACACGAGTTATTTCTCGTACGCCGCGCCGTGCACTCAACCCGCTAAGCACTCAACGCCCATGAAGACGCCCATCAACCTCTCGGGATCGTCGCCTGGAGCTCACCATCACCCTTACTCTTAGAATGTAAACCTTAAGAATTTGAAAAACCAATGTACTAATGTCTATGTACTGTGTACTCGATTGGAAATAAAGATTGTTTGTTTGTTTCTGAAAATTTTGCTATATTTCAACTCAGTAATGCCACCCAATGCCGTTAGGCTTGATACGGTTGAGGACACAAAATAGAAAATGACATGGCCCATAAATAATTTTTTTCTTTTTTTTTACGTGTAAATGTACAGTAAAATAATAAAATATGTATGGTGCTGCTACTTTACGGAGTTTCACTTACTGCAAGTGGTCCCGGAACGTAATACCCGCCTTAAACGAGGGATTACTGTACTTCAAATATCTGTGATAGGCTTACTTCATAATTGAAAAGCATGGAACTGTTGGATTCTTTGCTCTGAAGTTACATGTTATTTTAACACTAAATTGTGCTTCCTTCATCACAAAATGTTCAAAACATTATTGAATTGTTTTTCTATCACATAAATTAAAAATTCTCTGCATTGTGTTGGTTTGTATCCCATATATTTTACCCTTGAATGAAGTGAAGTTCACCAATCGCAGTGAGTGCACCATGGAGTTGTATGTCTGAGCGATGGAGTTGTGTGGCTGAAATATGGAATTGTATGTCTGAAACATAGAGTTGTGCAGGGTCACTATTTAAATATTGGGTCTAAATAAATTGTGCCTCGGAAACATCGAATTATTTTAGTATGGTCTTGGAGACGATTGTAAAAAATATAAATAATTTGAGTATTATTTTAAAGTTAATTTTATAAATCATTTCACGCCATTTGCGACTGGTAATTGAAAGTCAAATTTTAATCGTAGCTGTAACTTCAAATTGTAACTTTCGACTTGAAAAGAACATAGTCAACCACCAGCCTTAAATTCTGTCTCGGCTATTACTCAGTGAACACTGCATACATTAGCGTTTCAGTCGTTCTCTATGACGGAGGAGTTTTCTTTTGACAATGTGTTAGGGAGTTTCCCGTTTCACTTACGTAGCAGACATTCCCTCAACTTGTCATTTTGTGACGATAAGTATAAAATGTGGTGATGAATAAGGTTTAATTTATTATTAATGATTGATTTAATGCATATAAAAAAGGAAAAATTTTATCGCCTAATTTTAATTCTATATTGATATATTGCATAATGATTAATTGTTGATAGGTTCTTTTCTCTCTCATGATTTACGTGATCTTGGTTTCAATGCATGGTTTTTCTGCATGGTATCTTTCCGTTATATTTCAATTAATACTTCTCAATAAAATAATTATTTAAATGCAACAACCAAACGTAATCGCAGTAGAGGGACTCTAATCTTCTGAATATATACTCGTAAAATGGTAAAAGGTGTTCCCAGTACTTCTTTTCAATGAGTATAGAGGGGATAAATAATACAAACAGAAAATTTAACACATGTTATTCGAAACATCACGGGATGGGAAATGTGAATCATCTACCACATTCTGGCATATGAACCACACATGATATCTTTTTAAATAGTGCACTATTACACATTGTCAGACAGCGCATGTGTTGTCGAGCCCCATTCTTGAATAGTTACCCCTAAGTCTTTATTTTCTTCCATGTATTCAGCTCGTGGTAGGCCTCTAGCGCACTGTGCCTACGCTGATGGTTGGCCCGTGCATTTTACTTGAGTTAGCCCTTAAATTTCATTTGTATTGTATATCAATATTCCAGCATTAATTTGATTACCTAGCAGAGTAGCAAAAATATTTTACATGTAATTTTACTTGCATTTACCGTGTTAAGCAGTATTTTATGTTTGCATGCGTTATTTTTGCAAAAGGAAATAATTCACTGTCTTAGCTGATCTGTAACCGTATGTTGAAGAGGCATTGTAAGCAGAGCGATCAATAAAGACCTCACATCCCAAGGTCGAAAGCGTTTCCTTTCTCCTTTTTAAATAGGCTTTAACCCTCAGAGACATCTCGCCTTAAAAGGGGTTTAAGGAACCACCTTGGGAGGACGAACTATTACATATAGTTTTGTCGCAAAGGAAGTCGACTGTCGTAGTTGAGCACATAACAGAAATCCTTCTGTTGCTCTAACGGACTAATTACGGCGCAGACAGTCATACGCCTTCCTAACGGTACCGCCGTAGTTCAGCACATAACAGAAATCCTTCTGTTGCTCTAACGGACTAAATACGGCGCAGGCGGTACCGACACATACACACGAACCTCAGGAAGGGCAGAAAAGCAAGTGCCCCCCGAAAAGGTAGCTGCACAGAAGACAGTCCTTTTCTCGAACCCTGCACGTCGACCGCACGACGGTATCGACAGACATCAATCACATACTTGATAGCTCAGTAATTAAGTGTGCACACGGAACAATTTAATCAAATTAATGGGCATCCACGACAACTTACAAAGTTTATCCTGTCACTAACCTCGATCACATTGATGAAAATAATATCAAACTTGCCCATTACACTGGAGATTCGTTGTTGATGATGGGCTACAATGTTTAACACTCACGATATAACACCTTAAACAAAAACAAAAACGTATATTTCCAATAAAGTTGGTACATAAGAAATGTAACAGCATTGGTTTTTAAAAATGCTTTATCGTAAAATCCTTAAGTGGTAGGTATTCTATGCATAGTATCATAGATGATAGAACAGCAGTACCTATGGGTATACATAAACATTCATATCACGCAATGAACGTTAAATATACATGGGGAAACAAATGAAACTTCGCTTTTTCAGTGATGACTTAAGACGTAATCATTGGTGATACATATAAATTCTGATAAGCGAAATATTTTCTTTAGGTACAGATTAGATTTGACATCATTACATTTAACTGAATTTGGATGTTTAACATCCGAGAAATACCGAAAAAGGAAAATTATGAGAGCGAAAACTTAAAACATAATGTTGTGATTGTTATTAAATTGAAATTGTAATTTCTAATTACTGGTTGACCGTATGGTATGGCTTGCTGATGATCGATTTAATTTAATCATTATTACAGTTATCTGTAATCATCGTGTTTAATATAAACGGGCGTTACATATCAGAGAAAGAGAGTAAAAAAATAAGATAAGACAGTGAATGTGTCAGATTTTCAATACTTAGATTTTGATATAGATAAGAAAAGCTGTAGTAGACTAAAGTTCTGAGGTTTCAGTCACTTATTGTAGCAANATATATATATATATATATGTATATACATATACATACATATACACGTATATACATATACATACACACACGTACATACACATACATATACCCATACATATACATGTAGGTACATACATACATGCACACATGCATACATACATACACATATCACATGCATGTACATACACACACATACACATATGCACATATATACATATGCATATACTCGTATACATCTAAATTCCTCGGAAGAAGAATAATCTGAAGAGTTACATTAATTCACATAAAATTCTATTTAGTTTTAGGCAAAACACAATTATAATCTATCAAGAAATTTTTTTTTATGCTCAATGAAAAATTAAACCTTTCTAACATGTTAACGTTTATAAGGTTAAAAAAGCACCAATTTATAAGCCTTAAATATAACAGAAACAAAAGAAAAGTAAAAAGTAAAAAAAAGTAAAAAAATCCCGGTTTTTGATAAAATTAAATTAGTTGATTTGACTCCGGAGCTGAGGAATTATAGCACGAGTTTGACATATACGTATGTTTCGTTTGAATATTGTTAGCTCTATTTCAGTTTATACTAAGGTTGTGTGACACAAACACATGGTAGACACTTATATGGAGCATGTTTCGTTACCAAGTTAATTTTGTTTGATCATGCATAGGAGCTAAGATTTCTGTATTTGTTTGCTACTTTGATATGCAAAAATGTTGTGTCACGTTTTTTTTTGAAATTTTCAATTGATTGGTTTTTCTTCATATGCGTGGGCAGTTTATTCCAAAGCAATGCACCTAATTGCTGCTAATTTTCCCTTTTATCACGGTGCCCCTTGTTGTTGTTGTTTGCCTAGCGGGTCATCCGGGGAGACTCAGGGGTGCAGTGGAGGCTATGGTGGAGGGCGGATAGGAGGAGGGAAGCAGTTTGAGAGTGAAGGGACGCTGGAGAGGAAGGTTGCTGTGGACACCGGGTCCAGCCAGAGGTCCAGAGGGGTAAGGTGGGTGGGGGTGTTGGGGCACCTGAAGAGGTGGCTGATGCTCTGGTCCGCGGCGCCGCAGGTAGGACATGTGGGGTCCTGCACTGCTCCTATTCGGGCCTGTACGAGTTCAGGGCTCTGCTGTGGCCCGATCGGTGTTGGGAGAGGAGAGTGCGGGTGGATCTGGGAAGGGATAGCTCTTCTTCAGAAATGGGTGGAAGGGACAGTTGGGGGACCCTGTTGGGCCCGCTGCAGAGATGGCCTGCTGAACTGCTAAGGAGTGCAGGGAGCTTAGGGATTGGCTATAGGTGGAGGGAAAGCAGTCCCCGTTTGGAGATAGAAGGTGAGCTATTGAGGGTAGAAAGCGGGATTGGAGGGTATGTTTCATATTACGAGAGCCGGAGGGTTGGGTGAATGTGGAGCAGCCACCGTGGTCGAGTGGTCTGCAGCCTGTGTTTGGTATCAGGTCTTTGCTTCGGGCAGACAGACCGTGGGTTCGAAACCCGGCAATGAATACGAGCTGTTTCTCGTTTCGCGCCGTGAGCTCGCACTTATCGGTAAGCCCTCAACTCCCCGCCCATGGACACATCCCGAGATAGTCGCATGGAGCTCACCATCACCCTTATTCTAAGAATGTTAATCTTAAGAATTTGAAAAACCTATGTACTAATGTCTATGTACTGTGTACTTGATTGGAAATAAAGTTGTTTGTTTGTTTGTGAGGTGGTTGGGGTGGTGAGGGCGAAGGGAGCTGATGAGGTACTGCGAGTAAAGGAGGGAGAGGTGGTCGGCTACAGGAAGGACCCCTGTCTTCCTGTGAAGGTGCGCAGTGGAAGCCATTTTGTGGGATTCGGAGGCTATTCGAAGGGCGGCGTTCTGGATTGTTTGGAGTTTTGCCATAGAAGAGGGGGGAGCGTTGGGGAACCAGATGGTTCGTAGGTGACTATTGAGTTGATGAGGGCCTTGTATGTGAGAATGATGGTTTCTTTTTGCGGGCCCCAGAAGGAACCAGCAAGGGCTTTTAGGATGTTTAACCTATGTTGGGCCCTTTCACAGATTGTATTTATGTGAGGGGTAAAGGTGAAGTGGGGGTTAAAGGTAATTCCCAGGATTTTGGGGGACCGACAGTGTGTTAGGCCTGTCCCTTTCCAGGTGACGTGATGGTTGGTGCGGGACTGGTGGGTGTCGGGAGTGAAGAGAGAGCATTGGGATTTGGCTATTGATACTGTGAGGCCCTTTTGTTGGGCCCATGTGGCGACATCAGAGGAATGGGCGGAGAGGATGGCGGAGGCATCAGGGATTTTGTTTGTTGTTGCTAGTGCTGTGAATTGGTCAGCGTATGAAGTGATGAGAGGTGCAGTGAGAGGGTAGTTGGAGACAAATAGGTTGAAAAGTGCTGGGGATATAACAGAACCCTGAGGGACGCCCGCTTGGACGGGTCTGGAGGAGGAAAGGTGGTGGTGGTAGGAGCATTTGGCTGATCTGCCTTTGAGGTAGCAGACCAGCCAGAGGACTATGTGGTGGTTGAGGGGTAGTGAGGAGATTTGAGAGATGAGTTGGGGGTGGGGTACAGTGTCAAAAGCTTTGGAGAAGTCTATGGCTATGATAGTTCTGCGGAGGGGAGGACGGGGCTGGTTGAAACCAACAGCTATAGTGTGACTTAGGGGAAGTAGGGCGGAGGTGGTGGAGTGAAGGAGGTGGAAGCCGAGTTGGGAATATGAGAGAGGGATGGCTGCCGTCATGTGCGGCAGGAGCAAACGTCTTTATGAATTACGTCTTTAGGTGATCTGTTATGTTTTAGGCCAATTCATGCTGGTGATCTGTATTGGTTCTTCTTGACAAAGGTATATTTTTATACATCTGGCTCTAAGCATCGTACAACTTCAATAATACAGTCCGTTATTAGTTCTGCATCGCTAAAAAACTTATCTTGTTTTCCAAGTAAATATCCAACTTTGTAGCTGGCCTCAGTTGTAGCTTTATCTTGATGTATCACTTTATGAAAAAATAGTTTTTGTTTTTGCCTTTCCTCTTTTAACTTTTTTAATGCAATACTTTGAGATTCAACTTCTAATTGGACATACTTATTGTCCTTATGAGTACTATAATGTAGATGCACATTATATATCTTTATTGTTGTCATTAATGTTTCACTGAGACAGTGTCACAAGACGATGTTTTCTTCTTTCAATGTTCTTTTTAATTTTTTAGACATGGCAGGAGGTAGAATGAAACTTATTATTCAATTCAAAATGAAGTAATAAATTATTCGATGGCAACTATTTTCTGAGTGAAAGCGATGTACTATGTATCAATGACTGTTCAATAACACTATATTTTTTATCAATGCACTACGTATCGCCTTCACAACACCTTAATACTGGCAACACTGCGATACAAAACTATACTGTGTAACAGACGAGGATGCGAGGCAGTGGACTTTAACGGCAACCAAACGAGAACGTAATGTGAACGAAACATTGCGAACAGAGGGAGTAGACAAATTATGCATGCAAGAAATGCTATAAATATTGCATTTACAATAGGTCAGTAACGTAAGTACGTAAGTTCCATGAATGCCAAATTTCAAGTGATAATAGTTAACAAATATTGTGTTTAATTAGACATAACTGGCTAAAAAGAAGAGACTAACGTTTGCAGAACTATGTTGTACTCGTAGGCGCAGCACTTAGGTGCTAGATGTACGATACAGAGGTGCGAATAAAACTGCCTTACAACATAAAAACGTCTTCTCAACAAGCCATGGAAGGCCGCACTTCATGACTCAGAAGGCTGCATGTGGCCTTAAGGCCGCAGGCTCCCCGCCTCTGGCCTACCCCAAGCCTCTACACAATGATGTTCATAATTTCTGGCGAGGCTCCCTCGAGACTATCAGGTTGTCAGTGAGGACTCCCTCCAAGACGACGTAGTGCTGACAGTGGAAGGCAGCGTCGTCCGTAAGCCGAGGGCAGGCACTGCAGAACGCAGCTAGCCGACCAGTGTCCCTGTTCTCAGGATCTGTGCATCTTGGGTACTGCATCCAGTGATGAGCACTGAATACATGAAATGTACTTAAATGCTAAATACACCGTTAAATTGTATTTAAATACTATATACATTTTTCAAATGTATTAAAATACTAGATACATTAAATATACTGAAATACTTTGGTAAACACTTTTCTCTTGAAACTAAACTAACATATTGGAAAATCAAGATACTCGTAGATTGAGTGTACTTAATAATTGTTAAAATATAATTAATTTAGAGTTATAATCTTGGCGACACTTTAAGTGTACGTGCGCTGTACTGTCATACGAAGAACTAGCTTCCCTATTATTGAAACGCGACTAGAATTTCAAGGAGCAGGAGTGACAATTACTATTGTCTAAAAAACTGGCTCGACCTTTCCAGCTTATAAATTAAATAGGGAAAAAGAGGGAAAAAAGATAAAAAGTATCATTTTACTCGCAATTACTATTTTTGTTTATTTTTAAGAACGAACATCAATACAGTTCTGTAACATCTTACCTACGCTGTCCTGCATTATTTTCATAAATAGCTGATGTATGACGATGCTCGAAAGAATTTAATAAAATATACCATATTTATGCAGACATAATTTAGGTACATTCTTTAAAGATGCATTCTATGAGAAAACCCCTGGGGGTATGATCAAGGGGATTATTTTCCACATATTTTTTGGACTCAACGTTTTTCGATGGGATAGATAGGATTCCCTAGCTGCACCGAAGAAGGCACGCTGATACTGTATGTCCTCGTCAGCTTGCTTTAAGAATTTAGTATTCCTCGATGGGAATTCCATCGAGCTACCTACCTCAGAGTAACCATTGTTGGTTGCACACAGTCTGTTGTAGGTTTAGTTTTTGTATGTAAGTAGACCTTATTCATCCGTTTTCTCCTTCCGTGTCTCTCTTCGTAGAGGAGGAGACACACCTTCTTCTTGGTGAAATGCCTTTCCAACGGCTGCAGAAGTACATCACTATTGATTTTCATCTAGTCACATGAAAAGCTTGAAAAAATTGACATTCAAAGCATTATCTAAATGAAAAAAAAATATAATTTCTCCAATACATATCCTTGAAAATAGGGGACCTTCATATTTCATTATTATAAGACTTTAATTTTCTGCTTGAGTAACATTATATCAGTCGAAGCTTACACACTCCTAACCAAAATGTGTTATGTGCTCCTGATAATATATTCTATTAAAAAGTATAAAAGACATGTATAAATTTTACTCCTTATAAACGTTAAATTCTCATAAGGACCTTGCACAATGAAAATTCAGTTCAAAACCTCAGAAATTGAACCTAACAATTAAAAGTTTTTATTAGAGCACAATAATACCAACTGTTCAACCGTTGTGTCGCCGAGTGTATTTCTATGGGGGATTAACTTTAAGCCAGCAGGAGAGAATAACCTTTCAATCGGTCAGAAGACGACAAAATTGTGTTAAAATGACGAACCATTTTTAGAATAAGAGGATGCTGTTTCAAGCTTTCAACGTTTTTGTCACGGCTGTTGAGATGCATCATAACCTGCACTTTTACTGAGGATTTACTGCATGAGTTTTTCTTTTAGAAGCTTAAGTTCTCGTCTTCAGATGACGTCAAGTTTGCGTCATCTGAGGTATGGGCACAACTTACAGACTAGAATATCGAGACAGGAATTATTAAATCATTTTTCAGTGGAGTCATTTTGTCCTGCAGTCCCACACTTGGGTGATATCCATGTTAGATGGTTAGAAAAATCACAGGAGCGTGATTACGCTAACCAGGTTTATTTCAGTGAACACAGTTTGGTTATAGTACTGACACCAATGTCTACATGGCAACGGCAGGCACAAGAATGGGACCGGAACCAGAGAACGCGCTGAGACAATGGTTCTCTACCACTAGCTGACTCTAAACGCATTCTGTTACAAGAGCGTACAAGAGCGAACTGTGTTACATCACAGCGTTACACAGTAACCTTAAACATACTAAAGTCGAACACATTCAAGGTGGAACATTTAAACATTCAACACTCCGTCTCACATTGAATGTGCTTCTCAAAGGAAACTACACCTAGCTTACTTCTCAGCCTAGAGACCTAGAGACTTCTCGGCACTTAGACCCTTAGTAAACATATCAGCAAGCATATCATTCGAAGGACAATACACGAGATCAATTTCATTAGTACAAAAGGCTACCTACAGCACTTTGGTATAAGTCTTTGTCACATTCCTCAACTTCATCTGAAGTTGTGACAGAGTCTGCATTAATATCTACAGGAGTAGCAGCAGAATTTGCTTTATCTATGCCAAACCTAGACAACAGGGCCTTAGTATGAGCAGACTGCTCTAAGAACACTTCATTTTTAGTCTGCATCACATCTACACCCATCCTCCAAATCTATCAGGAGCAGCTCTGTCCCTAGTTGAACGACGGAGCTCCAACTCTCCTTCTGAATCCTCATGTTTTTCTTCTTGAGGGAAGGAGCAAGGAACACACTCAATTTCTTTTGAAGGCTCCTTCTCAAATGACAAACTGAGATTCATTAAATACCACATCTCTACTCAACAAG